>JAHZND010000865.1:0-11772 GCA_027744115.1 Acrocyrtus sp. NNG-2020 | reverse complement strand
CCCAAATTTCAAGAGATCCAAGTTTTCGACCACAGTCACATCGTTGATTTTTATGTCGAACAGCTTCAAATTAAAAATACAAAAAATACAAAAAATTGATAATGATCCATAATCCGGCGTAAGTTTATAAATATGGCATCAACTCTCACCCTTTGCCTTTGACTTGTATATACATCTTCTACCAACTTTATGTTGAGCTCATATTCGCCGTCCATCTCAACTTTTATCCCAAAGCTGATACATTTATTGGGTTTACGTTCTAGTCTCGCTCCTACGAGATAGGAACTGTACAAACCTTCTCCCTTTCCATTTGCATTTTCATCTAATTGACATTTTCCCACTGCTGTTCCACCGTAAACCATGCCCAAAGGATTTGAGAACTTTCCGTTAGATTCCAGAAATTCGTTCCCGTCTGCTGTCTTGTAGTTTTTGCCGTCTAAATTCACGCCGTAAACAAAAACGGCAGAGTGGCAAGAAACGGTTTTCTTATCTTTGTTATAAATTCGGCAGAAGACAGTGGGGCCAGCGATGTAACTATTATTTTCCCTTCTGCATGAAAGTGCATTCCACACAGGGTCTGACACAACCGGAGCCAAGGATGCACAACTCGGAGGAGGAGTAGTCGAATCTCGAATTTTTATTAGGGAAAACGCACTGATTTTAAAACTGGAACTTTCGTATCCCATTGTTCCTAAATGTAATCCAAGGTTTATGTGGCCATCTTTGATGTGGATCGGTCCCGGAAACCCGTTAACTTCCACCTTTTTTCCGTCGTTAGTTACTTTAAGAAGAAAAACAAACTCTGTCACAGTACAGAAATCGCCAGCAATCCGGGCAAGGTCAATTCCAAATAGAATAACAATGGAGTTCAATGAAATGTCAAAGCTCTGATTTCAAAAGAAAAAATACGTAATAGTTTTTATTGCGATATCATTTTAGACTTCTTTAAGTTGCATTAAAACTTACCCGTTTGTTAGGGCCCTGCCAGCGATCCTCCACATGCCAAGTGGTGAGTTCGTAGTCTCCATCGCTATACATTTGGATTGGTATAGGCCACGTTACCGGTCCACTACCTTTCTTATATTCACCGTAGGCGTTTGTGCCAAAGATATCTTTGTAGTGGAGTGGACAGGCAGTATATGGATCGGTAAAATTTGCGTCGGACTTGCGAACCTTCATGGAATCGTTGAAAGTCAAGTTTTCCTTTTCAGCTTTGAAATTAACATACCTTGAACCATTCCAGTAGCCTTGTTCTTTGCCAAATACGTTGATTGCATAATGTTTCGTGTCACCACACTGTTTACCCGTGTCCAAATGGTTTCGGCATAGAACACCGGCTTTCCCGTACAGCGCCCCTCCTCTTCGGCAATTCCCATACTCAAGGAACATATCATCTAGACAATCCTTGATTTCCGAGATACATTCTGTTTTTACTAAATCAAACTCACATCCGTTCTGTTTGCATGCTATTGGATCTTTTTTAAATTCCTTGCAACGGTCACCATTCATTTTCTCCTCAGTTATGTTCTTTACACTAGTTATGTATCTACTAATGGAAAAGGCGCTCACTAGATAAGCGTTATCTTTTACATCTGGCCGTAAACCGTTACAAAATTGGAGATGGAATCCTTTGTTAATTGGGATTGAGGATGGTATTCCTTTTACTCTAAGTGTGGCAAGCGACCCATTCACAAGGAATGGTACGTAATAGTTCGACTGGATCACAACGATCTCCAGTCGGAAACGGCCTGGTCCACTCCAAGATATGGAAGTTTTTGGCTATTGTCACGTCATTCACTTTTATGTCGAAATACTTTAAAGTAAAAAAAACAAATTTGTGCAAATTTAGATGTAAATTTAGATTTTGAAACGTATATACAGAGCAAACACTAACCCTTTTCCCTCCGTCTGTCCAAAAATACTCCAAGAAGTTTATGATAAGCTCGTATTCACCATCCTGCTCAAGTTTAACGAAAAAACTCATGCATTTGCCAGGTTTCCGATCATTGTGCGGCCCGACAAAGAACGAGTGATACAACTCATACGTGTCATTGGATTGTGGGTTGGAGTAAAATAGTATATGTCGACAATACGGTTTGGACTCGTACTTATACTTAACGACTAAATTAAATGGATTCGTATATCTACCCTCGTCTCCCACGAACTGTCTTCCATCTGTTGTTGTATAATCCCTACCGCCAACATTAACGCCATACTGGAAAACTAGTTCACTACAGCTATCATTTCTAGCATAATCATAACCAAGTGCGCAAGTTAAGAGTGGTCCGGCAGCATAGATTTTGTTGCGCCTTCTACAAGAAAACCGATTAGGGTAGCAAAACAAGCGGGAATTCTTACTCTGAGCAACACATTTCTTGCTAAAATCGTCCCATCTGCAATCTTTAAACATGCATCGGCAGGCGTCTTCATATGAACCCGTAGCCGAGCCTGAATACAGGTCGCAAGCTTTGTCAACTTCAGGAACAGTTTCCAAGACTCTCATCACATTCGGAATTTTTGAGTCTTCTCCGAAACGGAAGACAGAAAAGGCACTTACTCTAAAGCAGTAATCTTTAGTGTTGCAGAATTGAAGATGGAAGCCGTCAGTAATTTCGATAATTACTCCATTTGTTTTTAGTCGAATATTTTTCACAGAGTTTTCTACTAAAAATAAAATAACTATATCCACAGGACGACTTCCATACCCATCGTGAACACTACTCAAGCTGAGATTGGATGCAACGGGATAGTCATTAATTTTGATAGCAAATTGCTAAAAAAACAAAAATTGATAGACAATTTACAGTTGCAAAAACTATAGATATTTTTGCTTTTTATTATACTACTCACAGGAGGTTTGCTGTAGAATACAAGGCTTTTCACTGTGAGCTCGTACTCACCATCTTGCAGCAATGGAATGGGATAAGAAAGGCAAAGATCAGGAAACCTATGCTGCATAATCGATTCCTTCACCTCTGACAATGGTTTTATAGAGCTTTAGGTCGTCGTCCGCCGTCAACCCTGCTACTCTTACACCTCCATTGAAAGTGTTTGAGTATGAAAATGGTATCCGAATACCCCTTGGATCAATGCTCATCCCTGCTACCTCCTTCTTGAATTTAATCCCATTTACATCCACGTGATCTCTTCCATTTAAATTAACGCCGTAAACAGTTTCCCCTTTCTTGCAATCTCCCTCGTTGATCATCGCCCGACACATGCTGTTATCTCCTACCAAGTAATAAGAACCTTCTCTTCTACACTTAAGCTTATTAGTAAACGCAGACTCTGTAAAATAAAATATTGAAAACCGAAATAGATATACTCTAGTATTTATATTCTGCAAATACTGATCTCTGTTCTAGGCGAAACTTGAAAATTAAACTAACCTTCAGGGACGCAGCGCCCATCAGAGAGCTTTTGTCCAATATTATGGCACTGACAATCCATGAATTTTGCTCCATTACAGACCCTGGTATCATTTCCAAACCTGACTAAAGACACTCCACTAAGGATGTACCTTGGGTCGGCATAGCCACAATTTCCATTGCAGATTGAAACCGTAATTGTTTTACCGTAATACTCAAGGTAAGATGGAAAGTTTTTAAAGCGAATTTTTTGGTTCTCAACGTTGAAAAGAGCAGCTATCTCAGTTCCAGCACACACTCCGCGCTTCCCCAAATCAATTGATTGTAAAATGTAATTGTTCTGAATTTGAATGTCAAAGCACTAAAAACCAAAAAGGAGTATGTTACGGACATACCAAAAAGAGTTCAATTTGTGGCTTCTTTAAACTAACCCTTCCGTTGGAATGACTGTAGAAGTTGTCTCTCATTAGAAATAACAGCTCGTAGTAGCCGTCCTGGCACATTGGAACTGTGAAGTTGAAACAGTGGGCGTGGAGCCAAGGAGATTCAACATGCGTATTCCACAAATTACTATCCACCTGAGAAGCACCACTACAAACTCTGGGATACCTGTGGTTTAGGTTGTAATTGAACGGGTGATCCAGTTCGTCACTTTCATAATGAATTCCTCTTTCACTTATCAGCGCGTTCCCACGGCCCAAATTGACGCCCCAAACAGTCATCCCTTCTTTGCATTCCTTTGTGTCTTTAGTACTATTGCAAACTAACCCGTCCACGGCATAAAGCACGCCTGATCGTTGACACCCGTGTGAGAACTCAAATATGTCTTTTGCGCACTCTGAATACAGTATAGGAAACGTTTTTAGAGTTGAAAATTTAAGCTGGGTAGCTAAACAAATGGCTTACCTTTATTACTGCTATTGGGCACACATTGTCCACTATACATATTGTACGAGCAACCTTTCCATTGGCAAATTTTTCGCTTGTTATGATACAATTTGCACAAGTCACCTGATATCACCTCATTGTTATTAGGGTCGGGGTCCAGGCACTTCAATGATTTAATATCAAAAATACATCCGGCCCCTGCCTCAAGGCAGTCTTTCTCATTTTCGTCGTGGGTTTGGCATATCCCGAAGGGAACAATATCATTCCCAAAACCAATAAGCGAAAAAGCGCTCACTCGAAAGTCTGGGTTGGGAGAGCTCCAATCACAAGAGCAAAATGCAATTTCAAGGCTCCTTCGGAATTCATACATGCCGTCCTTTGGCTCCCTTCCGTCCTTAAGTATTCCAAGGGATATTCCACTCATTGAGTAAGTCATTTCCACAAGTAGGGGGAATACTATCTCGACGGGATGGCAACGTTTCCCACCTGCCAGTTTCGCAATGTCTATTCCAGCCAACAGTGTTTGAGGGTTGTGCTCATCGTCAATTTTTATATCAAAGCACTGAAATACAAGTGAAAAAATACTGAAGACCTTATCGTAGGTTAAAACTGAAAAATAATAAACCTCACGCTCTCGTTAGCGGCTTCTTGAATATCCAAAAGCTTAATTGATAGCTCGTAGACACCTGGCTCAGAGAAAGGTACTTTGTATGTAACACAAACCGGTGTTCCTCCCGGTTTGTTCCCTGTCACAAAGCTGCTGTAGAGATATTTTCCTTCCCCTTCGGAGACACCCTCAAGAATCCTATCGCACTTCCCATTCAAGTTTTCCGGTTTCTCGAATTTTCCAAGGGTCCTTTCCCAGGTTTCCTTCCGCCTTATATGTAATGTTTCGAATAGGATCTGTGTATGCCAGGTCTCCCCCAAGGTTTACAGAATGAAGAGGAGTTTGTGGCTTGCAAACGCCAGCATCTTCAGCACTCTGGCACAGTATCCCGGCAACACTGTAGTAAACATTTTTACGGCGACAAAATGATGTCAAATTTCCAACAAATATGTCCCTGCAGGATTGCGAAATAACGCATTTGTTCTTCACGACGTTGTACTCATATCCGGCTTTTTTACACAACTGTGGTTTTTCATTCATGGTGTGGCATACCGGACAGACTGCCATATCCTTTTCAGAAACTCGTTCTCCATTGTAAACGGTGGCATTATTGGATTCCGAAGGACACCAGATTAGTTTTGTCCGCATCTCATTGTCTGATCTAAGTCGCACCATATGATAAGCAGAGATAATGTACCTAGTATCCTGATACACTACGCCACCAGTGCCAGGACAAAATGACAGCTGCACACCGCCACTGAAGTTTTTCGTTCCGATTGGTTTGAAACCATTTATGTATATGATTCCTGCTTTCACGTCAAATTGAATGACAAGGTCAAGTTTTGCGCATGACCCTACGTAATGGGCAATATCCAAGTTAGCAACGATGAGTTCATCATTTATCCGTATGTCAAACGCCTAAAAAGTGCCCAGCAACATTCTGCTACTTATAATTGTAATATTAATTTCATTATTATTTTATGTTTAGCACTCAACTCTTTTACCACCCTCAGCCCAGAAAGGCTCCACTAACTTGAAAGCAATTTCGTAAGGGCCATCTCCAATGTTCCAACCAACTCCCTTTATAAGACAATTCGTGGAGTTGTCTGAGTGTTGTGCCGCATCCTCAAATAATCGCAACTCCTCCTTCCTCGTTCCAGCTATTTTCAGTTTGCCGTTTTTATCTTTACTGCATAATGCTGAAAATTTAAATGTCATATTCATTTTTATTGACAAGATATAAAGATTTTCAGAAATTGAACTAACAGTCTGGAGAATCCTGGAATTTGACAACCCTTTTAGCAAACTCAGAATCTTGTCCCCTATAGTACAGCCTCTCGTAAATGATTCCCCAGTTATCCTTGACCAGACTACTTCCATTCCACACGTTTATCATAGCTTCATAATTTCTTACTCCACACAAACTATTGTCACCAGCGCCAGATCTACAGAGAATACCGCCATCAGTGACATACAAGGAGTTCTCTCTAATACAGCTACTTGTCCCTAGAACAGCTCCGACACAAACTGTGAAATTTAACAATTAGTATCTAGTTAGTTTAGTTTGAATTATAATATCTGAATTAGTTACTACGCATAAACACAATTAGGTCAGTATTCAACCTGGAGTTTATCAAATCAAATGTCAATGCGGCTATTCGTATATTGGAGAAACGGGAAAGGATATGAAAATTAGAGTGAGAGAACATAAAGCAGCATGTAGGAATGGGAGTATCCCTTCAGCAATTGCTGAGCACACATGGCAAGATCTAAACAATCACCTCATCCTTTGGAAAGATGTGAAACTACTTATCCGTGAGCACAGATTCTTTCATCGGAAACTAAAAGAGGTGATTGTGATATGAATTGCCAACTTGAGCAATACCCCACTAATAAATCGCAAAAAAGAAATGGGTTGCGAATGGCTACATTCTTTTTGGAACAATTTTTACAAAATTATATATTTAAACACAAAATATTTTAGAATGATTTCGTACTTATTTTTTATCAAACTTTCACTATTGTGCTACTCTGAAGAGGACATTACCATCAAAACGTCAGTACGCAATAAAATCGTAGTTAACAAAAGTCTCGTGAAACCCTGTAAACTACAATTTTATCTAAAAATTAGTATTATTGCAGGTTACTGCTCCTAACAAAATATAAAGAGGTCACTCACCTATCCTGGGATCCTTCACATTCTCCGGTAGTAATTCTATATTCGCATCCGGCAATTTTACACTCAGCCGATTTATTAGAAGGAATGGTACTGCACACTTCCTTTTTATGGATTTTCGGGGGTAGCATTCTCTGAGAAGCTTCTGACATATCTTCCACTAAAACTGCAATCATTTAAGTCATTACACAACAATACCAGAAAACAGGCGTGAAAATTTTAAATGTGTTAAAACTTTATTAGGGTTAGGTAAGAATTTTTACTCATGTAGGAACCATCCGGATAAGATACGACGTTGATATCCATAGTCTCAAATTTTTCGGTATCGGCCCCAAATCTCACCAAGGAGAAAGCGCTGGCTCTAAATACATCCCCTGACTGTGCTATGTTTTTGTCCCCGCAGCCGTAGCAAAACTTTAGATTGTATATCTTCCACTAAAACTGCAATCATTTAAGTCATTACACAATAATACCAGAAAACAGGCGTGAAAATTTTAAATGTGTTAAAACTTTATTAGGGTTAGGTAAGAATTTATACTCATGTGGGAACCATCCGGATAAGATACAACGTTGATATCCATACTCTCAAAATTTTCGGTATCGGCCCCAAATCTCACCAAGGAGAAAGCGCTGGCTCTAAATACATCCCCTGACTGTGCTATGTTTTTGTCCCCGCAGCCATAGCAAAACTTTAGATTGAATCCACCTTTTATGGGGATGGAGTTTTGATGTCCTTTCAAATGTATTATTTGCCGTGACGACTCCACAAGAAAAAGAAACACTATGTCAACCGCAGTGCACTTTTTTCCATGGACTAATTTCATTAGATCAATCTCCTCGGCTGCATGCACACTGCCGAGCTTGACATTGAAGCACTTTATAAAGAAATTTTTAAAATCTATTAATACAACAAGAAAGTTGCAAATAATTTAGGTGAATGCTTCTCATTTACCTTATTTGACTGCGCTATTGTTTTTATTATTAACTCATATTCTCCATCCTGCAAAATCGGAACAGGATAGGAAATGCACGCGTCCTTCATGTCCTCGCTAGGTGGTTTGCCTTCTGCAATGGTTCCATACAATTTAAATCCTTCGTCTACAGAGTTGGTCCCATTTACAGTGGTGCAGGCTGTACTAATTTGCAAGCCCACTTTTGCTCGGTCTATAGTAACTGCCTCTGACTCGGCCCTATAAACGATGCCTTTTTTGTCCTGGAAAGTTTTTCCGTTTAAGTTCACTGCGTATACTTGTTTTCCTATTGTGCAGTCACCTTTATCCTCCTCACTTTTGCATAGGACATTTCCGCCGTAAGAATAAATCGCGCCTTTCCGTCTGCAACTTAACTTTTCCTTAAATTTTTGGGCTATGACAAAAAGGAAATTATATCATAATTTATTCCACTGCAAACTCAACTTTAAGTAAGCTACCTTCAGTTACGCATTTGGAAGTGAGATCCTCAAAAAGACAAGACGGCGACACAGAACACCTGCAAGGATCATTGGTGTGTTTGTCACATGGATCCGAGCCTAATCAATTAAGTGACATTGATGATTAATAATTTACGCAGGAATAGATTCTCGGTTGGGGTACTTACCGCTTGTTGAGCTATCCCGTTGAGGTTGAACGGCAAACCTCGACTCCACTTTCGTCGAATCTGGAGGCAGTCGGGGGTCCCACTTTGAGTTTTTGTCATTTTTGAAACACCTTTCTAAAAAGCTATCCTCGTCAAACCCAAAGGCGAGTTCCAAAATCCATAATAAAAGCAAAACATTTCTCAAATACATTTGGTAATCGCACAGCCTCAGTCACTGCAAATCGTAGTACGAGGATGGTAACGATGGATTTATGATTGCCTTTCCAAATGTTTGAAGAGAATCGTAGAAAACTTAACACACAGCTTCCTTACTGTAAGGTGAAATTATTGCATTCGGATGTGCGCAGGCACGATTTATGAAACTTTGTTAATAGGATGATTCATGTTCGGAGGAGTGCAAATTAAGCTTTATGAAGACAAAAAATTCTTTTAATGGGTGCCCAGCGATATCTTTGGCATATATCATTGGTGCTGCTTAATTAATATGAATTTTAGTGATACGGCTACTAATAAATCACATACTTGAGTTAAGTGTTTGACCTTGATTTAATGTAATAAGTCTTAAATTCTGATGTATCACATTAAAAGTATACAACAGTATCTGTATTTCCTTGCTTAGTGAATTTTACTATGGATGTACTTTGTTTCATTGCATACTGCACACGGGAACCCCGGCTTGTATTATTCTTTATATTTCTAAAATATTGATTAACAATTGTTCGGCAATGAGTTACAACTCTTATTCTTTACCTGAAATTTTAATTTTAAAAAAATGGAGTCAAAAACTTTTTACCGCTGAATTTTTTTGTAAATAAAAATACTACAAGGGTATAATATATCATAAAGTTCTAAAAACTACGTTTGCATCATTAATGAAGTTGCTATCAAAATACTAAACGTTTCCATTACTATTTCATATGAAAATACCTTTTGCTAAACAGCTAAATCCTGCAAAAATACTGTTTTTAAAGGAATTTTACTGTTTTTCACGCCAATGACATTTTTAATATTGACATACCTCATAATATTACTTATCAAGAAACAGTGCTAACAATTCAAGCTTCTTTAGGACACTCTCGTATTTGCTGGATAAATAAAATAAACAAGAAAGCCAGGCCGATATATATCGACATTGGAAAAGGAATGACTATTCAAGTGGACCTAGATATTTCGTAAACAGTTAAGAAATTCAGATTCTACGTGCTCTAGCAAACTGTTCTGTTATTGTGTAAGAATATGTACTGAATGTATTGCAGCATATTAGAGCATTTTTAATTAAAAAATAGTTATCACTGTAAAATTGAATGGCATACTGCCGGGAACTTTGTTCCGAATGTGATAATTGGTATTAATTGTGGTCATTTTCAAGTTTGCAAATCAGCATCTTTGTTTCGGCACAGACAGACAGACGGACACATGTACGATCGCATATGTATGCCATTTGCGTACATTTTTTGTTTATTTATTTTAAGTCAAACAACAAAATTTTTTTATGATTTACACAGCGTAACGTTTTATTGAGTCATTGAATAACTAACAAACAGTCCTACATAATTAGACACGCATACAATAATTGTAAATTAGCAACAACAAGCGGCATTTGGTGGCGCCTAAAAAAACTAATGAGATATTTAGGCTCAGGAACTTAAAATTAAATAAAATTATAAAGTTCAGCACAACCGGGGCGAGGTAGCGTATTGCACTGTTAAGCTTGAGCCATCTGTAATACCTTACTTGTTGAAACTGGATATAAATTGTGTAGTTTATGATAATGTGTAATTTATTATAATTACCCTTCAAAAATTGTGCAGTTTGCGAAAAATATTCTTGAACAATACATTGTACGGTCTTCAGTAGCTAAAGCGTAGTAAGCAGACAGCAAAAAATAATGATCACATCTAGGACCGAAAGCGGAACCCCATGCACACTACGCGTCTACTCTAACCTTTGAGTCACATAAGCCTTCGTTGCAATAGCTGTTAAAAAAGTAAGCGAACTCTGTCTCTGCGTGTGAGAAACGCAACAGTCAAATGCCAAAGCGAGGAGAGAGACCTTGAGTCTGGCTCTGGCTGGCTCAGCCAGGTTGGCTTGGCACCTTGGCTGCACTGTGCTCCTGTGTGTAAGCGGTGTGAGAGAGAAGAGGAGCTTAAACAGCGACAGGAGCACCTCCGACGGGAGCACATGCGACTACGAAGTATTTTATTAGTAACATAAAAGTTATGATGAACCGAAATAAAAATAGAACAAAATAAATTGTTCTAGTAGGTTTCCTATATTATTGGTAAAACTTCTTATATTAATATACCTAGGTAGATATGTATTTTAACACTTGCATGTGGAGCACAACTGGCGAAACTTCTATCTAAACGGGACTCCGTCATTACGAAGGATGAATTATTTATACAAAACTCTCCCTTTTTGGTTGGGCAGATGTGCCCAACTGTTCGATTTGGTACATAGCAAGGCAGAATCACATCGTTTCATTGACAACAGGCGTCCGGAAATCACACACATAAACTTCCATTATTAAGTGAAACGATGAAAGGTTTTAAGGTGACGCTCGATAGAGATTCAATAATATGCATAGTGCTCGCACTTAGCTGGGTAAGTTGCAGGATTAGCAACGTTCTACCACACATATTTTTTGTTACATCTCTGTAAATAGAGTTAATATTTTAAAGGGATCGAACAGGGCAGCATCAGTATTTAGTGTTGAGGAAGATGGAAGTAGACAGCCAAGGATTCTTACCCCAGAAGAGGAGTTACTTGCAAATGAAGCAAACAATAAAGTGGCACACTCTATTGAAAACAACTTAATTCGTGTGCTTGCAGCTATCAGTTCTGGAACTACGGGGCGACATGCACGTCTTCAGAATGAAGATAACGGTGACCCAATAACGGTTACCCCTAACCCAAATTTGCTCCCGGAAGTGGCTAAAATTGTCAGCGCCATCACTACTGGACGACTGAAGTTACCCAATGTTGTCAACCAAACTTACGAGCTTATCCCGAGCGAGCTTAGCGAGCAAGTCTATGGAATTATAAACATTCTGAACGCGAATATTAATTCACCATCGTTTAACTCCAATACTACTGTAAAAAGTGATTCTTCACCATCTGTTTTTAAACAGCTTTAC
>JAHZND010000864.1:0-15125 GCA_027744115.1 Acrocyrtus sp. NNG-2020 | reverse complement strand
TTCCCTTGTAAGTGCCGGAAGTTTTTTTTTTGTAAAGGAATGTTCTTCCTTCCCCGTTCTTAGTTTGTTTGCTGTTTAGATATACAGCTTTCCCATGTACAACTGAATGTAGCTATGTTAGCATGTTATCTATGTCAGTGTTAAGATTTTTCTTGGTGGTTTTCTTCCTCCCTCTGACAAGAAGGAAAAAATTATGAAAGTTCGTGCCAAATATGACGTCCTTGAGATATTAAAGTTATTAAAGTTTGAGACGAAGACGGGCGGAAGGAGAAGCAAGCCTATAAGAGAATGGAGAAGTGCATTTTTATTAAGAAAATGTTTTTGTGGGGAAGGCGTTTGTACATATGCACCCTCATAATGTTGTGTACAGTTCCCGCTTTAAAACGCGATTTATTTAATTATGGGTGTTGTGAAACAATTTCACATAAGGCCGTGCGTAATAAAACGGTACTGCTTTTGGAAGACATTTTTACCACTTTAAAAAAAGTACAGCAGTTAACAATTACTTTTCAGCGCTCAAGCACTGTTTTTCTCCAAATAATATGCAAAGTACGAAATATAGGCATCATAAAATGGATACAACGTACTTTTTTGCTTTAACTGCTATACACGTCTACTATGAATGAATGAAAAATACTCATATTATAGCCCCTTCCCCAGACAGGATAAATAGTTTTTTGTAAACAGGTCTATAGTTATTTGAGCCAATTTACTAAACAAAAAAGTAAATTGTATTGAAAGGCCGTCTATTTTGCATTTAAAAAAGCTCAGCCACCAACCAAAGAGCAAACCAGATTTAAGGTTTTTTTTATATTTTTGCACAAAAAATGGTTCCTAACCGTTTTAGGAGTGTATAATGTAAAGCTACTAGCGCCCACACTTCTAGTATCAGAATTAAAGTAGGGGAAAATAAATACTTTCACTTGGTTTCTCTTCTTGTACATTGCATTGGAAAATTGCTAACGGCCCTGGAAAAAGTGCTATCGTGACTAATGTTCGTGTTCCATTAAAGACTTTCTCGCGTGCTGTTAGCTACTTCTTTCCTTTTGTTTATGCTTCCAACAGCCGAAAAATCTACATGTGCCTCTTGCCTCTGGAGTAGATTCCAGATCTCGATGCGAGCTCAGCACAATAATATTTTTCGGAAAAACAATACAAAGCACGCTTATCCACACACACTCTCTCCGCTTATGTGTAACAAAAACTATTAAGACTTGAGGTCGTCAAGAAGAGTTAAAAAACACTCTGCTGCTACGAAAAGAATTTTTTTTTTTGTTCTCCACATCCACTCTCCACTCCGCACACAAAACTTTTCCCGAAAATAATAAAAAGCACTTTTATCCATGAGACTTCTCAACAAGAAAACAATGAGTGGCTGGAAATATAAGGGTGAAATGAAAGACCGAAAAAATAGCGGATCAGACGACTAGAAGAGGAAGAAGGAGAAGAGTGCAGTTTGCATAAGAAAATCATTATTGTTTTCAAATTACACTTTGGGTAATGGTAATGCTCTTTTATTCCGTGGCCAATGTGCTGTGAAAAACGTGGAGAGCTTTTTCCCACAAAAATATATAACTCCGAGCTCTTCGTGCACAATAAAGGAATTTTTGCTCCCCCCGAGATTTTCATCAATTACTGCGTTCCCTTCCGAGAATAAAAATGCCTTTGCGTTTTCTAATGATTTTTTATGAATACTATTTATAAAAAATGTATGGTATCATATCAAGGGAGAAGGGGGAAACGTAGAAAAGGTGTAGCCTTCTGCCTACGCACATGCCATTTTAAAAATATAAAAGTGGCTGTGCTATTCCATTTATATATTTCTGGTATTTATTGAAGCAACTACACCCAAGGAACATACACGGCTTATGTATGTGAATGGCGAAGTTTTGCACATTATTTATCAGTAAAATAAATCGACATGCTTTTTATATAAAAATACATGTTAGGCCCATGTTGACATTTTCACTGCTGGAAATGTGACTTTTCATGGACTCTTTTTTTCGTGTTTCCTTTTCAAAATTCGTAGACTGGCTCAGTCAGAGAGTTTATTTAGGGTAGGCATACTTCTTTAAGTTAATTCTCGCTTTTCATTAAAGAATCATACGCATCATTTATAGAAATAAGTATTATTTTAATGTAGTGTGGTTTTTGGTGAAACCAAGTTCCAACGTCAGCATTTTTTCGGACTGGTGCTGCAAAAAGCAGGAAGCGTATTTGTTTTGTCGGTTGGAGTGAATATTTTTTTTCTCCGAAGATTAAAATGAAAGGGAAAGAGGGAAGGCGAGAGAGGGAGAAAAAGAGGTAGTTGGTGGTAAGGCCGATATCGCGTTTTGTAAATTGTTCCGCCCGCAGTCCCCATGCAATACACGTAGTCACATCCGGGTTCCAGGATGATAAATTACATACGTAATTTGCTCCACTAAAGATATCCCTTTTGGGTATGTTGGTGTGCATATGGGGGACTTTGTGAAGGGGAACATTATTCCAATATAAATACACTGCATGAATTATTAATAGTGATAAAGTGTAAATTGTTGGTGCCGTCAAGAAAGCGGAAAATATCATGTTTTGGGACAAAGCCATTACGAATAAAAAAAGAAAAGTGTCCTCTGTGCTCACTGTACGAGGAAAAATAGCTGTTTTCAGGAAGAGAAAATATAAAAGGCGGATGGATGAGTGAGCAGCTTAAAGAGAAAGGATAGAGTGCATACTAAAAGCCAACAAAAACGGCCTTTTCTGTCTGTCAACTCATCAAAAACTATCATTTTAAAAAATAAAGTTTTATTCTCTATTTCCCCACCACTTTTCCTCCTCTAACTTCGCTAGTCGTATGTGTGTGAGCTGTGACTGTGAGCCTTTTTCTTTGCGGTTTCACACTTCAAAGCTTTTTAATGCTGGCTAGTAGGTATGCACCCATCTGCATTCTATTCATAAACTTTTCCTGACTTTCTCCCTTGGATTTTGCTGTGGATTTTTTTTCCTTTTTGATAAACATATTCTTTACTCTTGAGTTACGCAGTAAACCAACCAGAAAGCTGGATATTTTAACCTCAGAATAAAAAATATATTTTTGGAGAAACTTACAAGGAAAACTTTTTTAAAAGATATGCTGTGATGTTCCCTCACCTAGTTTTTGATCCTTGAAGTTTAAGACGTTTCCTAAACCTCTTTGGAATCCACTGCCTGAGAAGGTGTTCAACCAAGGAACATAGGAAGAAAGTTTGGCTTGTTTACTAAGGACTTTTTAGTGCTTGTGTGGAGCTCTCCGGTTAAATCCTCTGTGAATGCTTTTTGACGCTTCCTGAGTGCCCTGCATAAGCACTCTTCCTCAGAAAAATCAGAGTTGCTGTATGCCTCCTTCGTTTTTATGGCGGTTGGTAGTTGGTATGGCGGTGAGAGTGGGAAGTGGAACCTTCCCGGTGGTATGAGCAAATGAAGGAAAGGTCTAAGTACTAAGTACCTAACCGTAAATGGGAATGTGGCGTTGTCAACACGCTGATGGACTTGTCGTTTTAGTCGCTCAAGGCATTTCTACTAAAAGAATAGCCACAGCCATATTATTTCATACGGTATAGGAACTTCATTAAAGTTTTATTGCAATTTTGTCCAAGGGCTTTTTGTAAAAATACATCCATTTAATTAAGGCATGGCACTTGCCGAAATGCATTGCACCTATAAAAACAAAAGGGATTCCAAACGTTGACATTTCGTTGTACTTACCCAAACTTCTCTTGATTGCGAAAAATATTTGCTAATATTAAAGATAACAACAATCGTTTGTCATTTTTCTAACAGACTTGAGAATTCATTCGTTCATGCCTTTCTTACTAGAGAACAAAATAGCAATAAGCTTTAGAAAAACTTACTTGGGAAAAGGCCTATAATGTTCTTTATGCTGTCAAGTTTCATGCTTTTCACCTGAACAATCCTCTTTCCTGCTACGATACTTAGAACTGGAGTTTAGGGACGTCGTGGTTTGTATTGTGGTGGAAATGAGTTAAAAGGCTGAGCCTGTATTTAAGCCGTGACTCTTGAAGGGAGTAAGTATTTCCAATGATTTTTGTAGTCGGATTGCCCCAGTAGTTCCCTATTGTGGGTTCGGTTCGTCTCAGTTCTACTGTACAGCATTCTGATTTGTACTTTCTCATGCAGCCCAATCCAAGTAGTCGAAATAGAAGGGCTTTGAGTTGCAATGCATTTTTGAATACTGACCTTGACGCCTGGAGGTACACTGAACTTTAAACGTTTTGTTCGCGACCATACTTGAATGGTCCATAACAACTCCATAGCTTATAGACTTTATAGTAACGCTGACCGATGGCTCGTGAACGCTCCGCGTTTGTCTAAGGCATTGTTCCACTTCACTTCCTTGTCCTCTGAAAATAGACAACATAGTTCTGCACCGACATGTGACTCAATTTCCTGTCCATTTCTGCCAACTTTGACTGCCTTCGCTTCGTTCCGAGGATTGAACAAATGCTGAGCATGCTTATAGTAAAAGGTCATTTCTCGAAATCCAATCAACATCAAAAACTGCACCCCACGCGTTGTCAGGATCTAATCCTTTGGGCGGCATCCAATTCACTTGAGGTTGAGAGTCCTCCGCATTCTTGGGCCTGGAAGGGAGCCTCGCAAATCCCAATAATTTTACGCTTTCCCTAACTGAATGTATCAAAATAACGTTCCAGTTATATCAAAGATACTATTTAACTTCTTTAACTGAATTCCAGTCCAGGCGACGTCGATCAGACTTCTGTGAACTTTAAATCATTTCACATTCTAAGCGTTGCTGTCTTAAAGAAAGTATTTTTTTGCTTGATTAGTTAATCCATCATAACTTAAACTTCAACGGCATTGCCAGTTGCGAGTCAAACTTTTTAAGTGTAATTTAAGCCTTTTACCATAACAAATGAATGCATTTAGGCAAACCTATAATTGGACGCCTAGTTTCAAATAATTTCAATCATTTTTAATGGGGCTGGCAGCAAAATGAGCATTGGAGTGTGCCCTGCATGTTGTGTACAGTTAAGGGTCAGTCTGATTAAACATCTCATTTAGCAAGTATCATAAATCTCATTGACTTAATTTTGGCAATTTTTGCATTTTATTCAAATTGGGTGTTTCCGGAAAAGTTGGTGAAAATGATTAGCAATTCAAATATTCAAATAACCTCAGGTCAGAAGCATCTATTCCACGGTTTTCCTCTTTTCCTCTTTTCAGTTTTCCGTTTCCAATTTTCCCATATTTTAAAATTATGTTTTTGTTTAACGGAGAAAGGGAAATATGAAATTTTCCTTGAGTTGTAATTTTTCTGTTTTCCAATTGAGCTCAATTTCATTATAATGTGAGCAGCCTTATTTCTGTATTTGTTTTTAATCTTCGGGTACACTTCATTACAGCTTAATAATTGTTTTTGCATAGTTAATATTTATGTCCGACATGGACATGACAAAGTAATTTCCCTCTCCAATTACAAAGTTGTGGAATGTGCACGCGTCCACGGACCACTTCCAGAAATTAAATATGTATCACGTACTTTCCACGTCACACACTTTTGAAGGATTTCCAGTATTTTCTCTGTCGTAAGCTTCACTCCAAGTCTCATTACTTCTCATTACACATTATGCCGGAATACATTTTTGGTAATTATGCAATTCAGTTATGCTGAAATCGCTTTCTTGCATTATTATTTTGCATTCATTTTGCGAAACCTCCTTCTTGTCCCTACTGTGCCCTCTGGAACCTCCAGAACGGAAGTGGTGTACAAAGCTAAAGTGTAGATTAGCTTATTAAAGTGGAAAACCTTTAGCCTTTTCTCACTAGTTAAGGTTTACCTTTTATGGGCGTTCACTTGCGTAAACAAAATACATATTTTTGGTGTGGGTAATAAACATTTACACGCTTTACTATTTTACCCCCACTACCAAATAAATGGTTCGTGAAGCGAAAGGATGGAGAGAATTGGAGACCCTCACAATCTTTCTCCAGTGGAGTCTTCGCTCAAGATTTTTTTTTCTTGGCAGTACCATTTTGTCATATCATATCTCCAGCAGTAAAGGAACCTTTTTTTCAGAAAGAAAATATTGTCGTAATCATGTTATAGGATCAAGGACGATGATCATGGCTTTCTCTTCCCTCCTTTTTTCTGTATTGAAGGCTGCGTATTATTATACATTTTTTTTATATATGGAAAAAGTATTATTTTTAGTGCACACATCATACCCTCTCACCACACTCCGCTGTAGTCCTTTTTTTCTTCTCAGTCAAGGGCCATGCCATGTGCTCATGTGTAAGCCACTTTTATTTTTATTCTGTCCCCTCCTATAAAAAAATAGCAGCTTTTTCTTATACATGTGCTCATATTTACATTTTTTACTATCGGAGGGAGGTTATGGGACGACCAGCAAAAATAGTAATAACTTTGGGATGTTATTATCATCTTTTAGGAAGTTATGCCGTATCGTAACCGTGCACACTCACTCTTCAACTCTTCAGCTTTCAGAGCCTTTCCACATCACACAAAATATGCGAAATTTATATTTATGTGTGTTTTTCTGATACAAGGGAAATATATTCACTTTTTTATTCTAACCTCTAACCAAAATAAACGCTTTTCATTTTTTTTAAAAAAAAGATGAAAGACTAACGCATGGGTATAGCATCATATTCGTTTATATGAAGCGGGTCCTTTTTTTAGTTGACCGGAGAAAAATTGTGCGCATATTTTTTCTGAAGGAAAAGATGTAAAGGTGCATAGAGACAGCGGAAGAAAATGTGTGCTTTGTTGAGTAGTGAGTAGTGAGCAGACAGAAAAAAAATAAGTCTTAAGTTGTCGCGGATGAGAAGGGCAAGAAAGAAAGCTAGTAAAAATGATGAAATAAAATGTATGTCTTTTTGGCAGGCCGAAGAGTGGATCGATGCTGTTGTACAGCCGAAAGAAAGTGAGATACCGCCGAGACGGGTATTGCTGGAAGAAGAGGAAAGATGGGAAGACCACAAGGGAGGATCATATGAAGCTCAAAGTTCAAGGGACCGAGGTAAGGGATCCTCTTACAAAAGATACATCATCTCTTTTTTCTTCTTTTCATCGTAGTCCTCATCATCATCCTCATCGTCATCATCCAACATAAATAAAGTGCCACAAAACTTGCGTTGCATGCATCCCTACTTACTACTTACCTTACATGTACAGCTCCCGGAATAACAGAGATACCGACCGAACTAAGTTATTTTTGTGAAGAGGACGAAAAAACAGTAAAAGAAAAAGTGTTCTATTGGAACGCGGATAAAGGAAAGGGATATTTTTCGGAAAGAGGATAAGCCAAAAAAAAGTATAAATATCTGGGTATGTATAAAAGTACAACGGAAAATGTAGGTCTTTTTACCGGTTGCAGAAAATTTATTCTATTAAAAAGATACATGAAGCGTGAAAATAAGAAGAAAATAAGGGAAGTGAAAAGTTAAAATATACAGATATGTATAGAAGCCCTTTTTACCAGAGAAGGGAATGGAAGTAGGGAAAAAAGTGAACATTTTTTGATAGAAGATAACGTTTACATATTTCCCCTGGGGGCTCATAATATTGCCTGATGATTTTTTTCTTGGTATAATACGGCGTCTGTTTTTCTAACCCTTTTTGCTTTTTTGTCCCTTTATAATTTTTGCATTTATAACTGTATGAAATAGTAATAATGGTGGGCATATGAAGATTTTTCCTCCTCTTTTCTACATATTTTTTTGGAATGGAGAGGGGAAAGAGAAAAAGAAAGCGGTGTGCGTTAGGAAACGTTAAGGAAAATAGATTTATATGAGTGGGTTCCCTAGAATTCCTTTTTATTCCTTTTGCACGCATTTTTCATCACTGGAAATGAACTGGGGACGGATAGTTCTGAGGAAAACAGTTGAAAAACCTTTTTCGGTTAGGTAGCATTAGCGGGGAACAGCAACTAGTAAAAAATTATTGTAGCATGTGCCGTGTTCCATGTTTCAAGATCCTTACCTTAAAATACATTTTTTTTTCTTTTTTCCATCTCACCACCTCTCACGCTATTCCAGGCAGGGGAGCGGGAGTGTTGGCGGTGGAGAAAGGAAAAGGCACATTTTTATAAGGGATATAATGTGTTGATAAGAATGGAATGAAAATTTGCAAGGTTATTAAATGAGCGATTTCCTCTAGCCCATTTTAAAGTACACATGACTTTATGGTATAAAATAAGTGAGTTGCGTTTTTGGAAATCCTTTCCCCATTCCTTCCATTTTTCCTGCTCCCATATCCAAAAGATAAGGAATCTGTGCTGGAGTATAAAAAATAGTAAACAAGTTGGCATGATGATGTCGGCGCTCCATCTCCATCCACATCCACCATGTGAAGGAGTTGTTTTGGAAGTGGAAGTGAGTGCGTCCAGCCGAGTTTCTTTGCTGAGGTGTGTTCTCCAAGATAAACCTGGAGTTTCTTTCAACGATTTTCTCCTTTTCTCCCTCTCTTTCCTCTTCTCTCTCCCTACTTTTCTCTTTTTTCCTTGTTCACCTTAACTTCTTTATGTCCAAAGTTGTAAATCATTTGATGTGGTTGGGAGGATGGGCTTCGTGTGCGGTTTCAAAGAAGGAAAGAGAAGATGGGAAACGATCATGATGAGATAGTAGGGGGAGAAAATGTCTACTGGTCATTAATTCATTATAAAGGATGTTGCAAGAAGACATTCCTTATTTTTTTCTAGTCTTCCACAAGGATAAAGAAAACTATGCCGGGAGGGGAATGAACACACAGAAAAAAGCTCTTTTCAAGTGGTTGTCTCCCTTTCTTCTTTCAAAATAGCGTTGTACATGGGGCTTGCAGGATACACTTCATAAAATGTTTATAATTATAAGAAAGGAGAAAAAAATAAACAACTTGTGGCAGAGGATGAGTCTTGTCTAAGTAATAAAAAAGTAATTCATATTTTTTTCTTGCTTTATTTTCTCCCTTACAGTGCATTTATGGGTGTTACGTCCACTCGGCAATTCTTCCAACTTTTCATCGGAGATGCTATTGGCTTCTACAGGTAAGCTACTAGTTACTTCCCAATTTTTTTTATTTTATGTAAGCCTCCCACGTATTACACATTTTTTTATCTGGCCAAAACCAGCAAAGTTACTTTTTTAACGATCTCCCTACATGAATGAATAATTATTAATCTTGTACCCAAACGAAAAATATAGTACGTGACGACAGTTAAGCACACTCTGGAAGCGTAATGAAACGCTCCCTATAAAATAAAGTTGTAATATTTCATCTCCCCCACAAAAGCATCCTGCTTTATTGCTGGAGCGCCTTGAGTGGGAGGGCGAAAAATAATATGGAGGCTCGTCTGGGAAATACAGCTGGGAAATAGCTCATTGACTCAAGAGAAACTTTAAAAAGGTCTAATCATCTTTTTAAAAAGGCAACTACAACGCTATTTAAAAACTGTAAAGGTGAAACTTAGTTTTTTTTTCGTAGAGCAAAAGTAAAGTGAAAATGCTAAAGTCAACAAAAAAGATTGTAGTTGGTGGTAGCATGGTGTGGAGTGGTGGGCACTTACTTCCCAGTTTTTTCCCACTGTGCAAAATCCAATTTAAGAAGAGAGGGAGAAAGTAGTTTCCTCTACTCTTTTTTCCTAGATAACCCCTGCGAAAGATGGGGAGAGTAATTCTAAAAATCGCTTTTAGCGGAGGAAAGGACGTGTCTCCATTTCATACCATTTATAACGGAACTGGAGGGAAAAGCCATTACTCCTGATAGATTTACATTTTAAAGGGCATAGGTCCACACACTTTTGGGACAGTTAACTGCTCATATCCCCGTCCACTATTATACTTATGCAGAAGGGTAGCTGGAAAAGAGGATATTGCTTCATGAATTATACCAAGTGCAATATGCATCCTTCACCCTTGCATATGTTTTCAGTGTGGGATTGGACTATTTGGACCCAGAGTAAAATAACGGCATAAAATTGATATGTAATGAATACGCCCTTCCCCAAAAAGGATACTTTTCGTTCCCAGTGCCTAATGTAGATATCAATATAAATTTTTATGTTTTCTTGATAAAAAGAATTGCCAGTTTTTTCTCTTACTATTACCACCACCCCACTAGACAATATTTCAAGGAATCTCCACGAGTCTTGGCTATTTGAGAAAAAAAAGTTATATTGGGCATACGGCCATTGAGAAAATTTTTTTTACTTTTTCTCTACTATTTTTTTACTACTATACATATTTAGACGAGGAGAAAAAGGGCTCATGCATCATGACGATAACATTATGACTGGATGTAGTAAAAGCCAATTATTGCTCTCTTTTTTCTCCCCTTTGGCATGTTCGTCCTTGTCAATATTTTAATTCTGAATGACTTCCCTGATAACTCTCTCCTTCTTGCTGGGCATATTCGTTATGGAGAGAGGAGAGAGAGAGTGAGTGAGCAAGAGATGGACAGTTTTTTAGTGTTCACTTTTCCCCCGCTAATATAAAAATATTGCCCTTTATTAGACAGTCGTTGATCATAGTGGCACTCCGTTCCTCCTGGAGAATGATATGATGTGATAGAGAGCAATAAAAAGAAAAAAGTTAAAACCAGCAGTACTCCCGAAATTTTTTATATATTTTTTTCTTCCAGTTCCCAGTGATGTGTAGTGAGACGTGTGGTGTACGTGTGGAAATAATATTTTTTTTCGGGGAAAGGTAAAAAATGTGACTTGAGCAGGAAGCATGTTTCGTAATGGGGAAACGTGTTGGACAGAAAAAGAAAGCACGTTTGCACTCACTCGCTACTAACATTGGACTACGCTTATTTTCCCTCGAAAAATATAGTTTTTTTTCTCAATGGCTTATGGCTCCCGTATTCAGGCTGTAAGGGAGACACATTACACGGTAGTAAAGAAGGAGTAAAAAAAACTAGTCCAGGTTCTTTACTTGAATCCATCTGCTGTTTTTATACACTTAAATTATCAGTCGTATATATTTTTTTTCTATCTGTGTGCTCGATGTAGTGTGTAACCAGCAGTTTTTTAGCCGTACATGTCTGCACACCGAGAAAAAAAGAGATCCTTTTAGGGGGAGAAAACGGAGAAAAAATAGTGAGTAAAAGTGGAAACTGGCGAAATGTTACGGGGGTAATAAAAATGCAATTTGCACTTGTGCCTCCAAGAGAGAGAGAGAAATGCTGGAAAAAGCGGAGCTAAAGTGAGTGTGGTGATCTACGAGGAGGTGGACATGAAGTCAATGGGAGGTGAGCGAAACATAGGTACATCTGTATTATGCATGTAGTCATACTCACCCAGAGAAAAAGGAATGGAAGCTCCCACTCTCCCCACTCATGCAAAGAGATGAAGAGAATAAAAAAATCGGAGAAAAACAAGTTCTTTTTCTTCAGACAAGTTTTCCTATTCAAAAAGTTGAAAACGGGGTGAAAGAAGGAGGCAAATGAAGGAAAATGTATATGCAATGGTGATTTCGATCTCAAAATCTCTCCCTTAATATCCCTCATACACACGTTCAAGAGAATAAAACTGTAAAAGAGGGTGAGGAAAAAAAAGTTTTTTTTGGGTAGAGCTAGAGAGCCACACATTTTTTACTTTCTTATTTTAAAATGATACGCGGTGGGATTGGAATGGAAAATACGTACACATATTTTTTGAATGCTGATGGTTCATTTGTGTAGGAAAAGTGGACGGGATGAGAAAGTTTTTTTTCAGAGACAAAATGAAAAAAGTGTATATATGCAAACAGTACGGAGCACGCAGTCTGCTGCTGTTGCTGCTGCTGGTCTCCTCATCATCCTCATATTTGTTAAGGAAATGTTGTTAGGAATGGGGAAAATGTGGAAGGGTGGTACAATATAAATTTTTTTGTGCTAGCGCAGTTAATATTACATTTGCATTCCTTAACTCATTTTAGAGTGGAATGAGCCAAGAAAAGTTTAATGTTCTTTGAAACTTTATGCATACACTCTTTATAATGAGATGATGAACACACACATCCTCCTTCACTTTTGTATGGTGTGGAGGGAGGAAAAAGGGAGGATATTTGGAGGAGTAGTGTGAGTAGTTGAGCAGTATGCAACTTTTTTTTTACTCCACCATCCACATCTACCACCATCACCAGCGGTGTTTGGAGGCAGTAAAGAAAACCATAAGGAATTCCATTTTTGCCTTGAAGCAAGATTGAAAGTTTGCTACCTCCTGAATTAAAGATAGATATATTGTACATGCATAAATCAGACTATGCCGGGGATCCAAAACACAAAGTAAAAGGGAGAAAGAGAGGAAGAGGGAGAAACACTGTTCAAGTTTTTTTTATTCTTTTTGGGATGATCTCATTCTCATTCTTGACTTGCCAAGGATGCCACTAAAGAGGAGTGGGACAAAGTAAAAGCGAAAAAACCTTCTTTTTTTTACTCTTGAATGGTCTGAGAGAAAAGTGAAGCCTTTTTTCTCTTGCCACAAGAACTTTTCATATTAACCATTAGCAATGCTTTTCCCATTTATTGCTTTCGTTTTAGTTATCGTCAAGACTGGGGTTATGGGAGTAGTCTTTTTTCCATCCTTCCCATCACAGCTATGTTTGGTTTATGGCTGTAAAAAGAATATCCATCTTTCCCTCTCTCCCTCTCAATTTTCGATGTGCTACATAAATGGAGTCATTTGGTTTGAAGTTTTCACCATAACTCTTATCCTATCTTTATCTGGAACTTTTTTTTAAAACTCGCGGAGACTTATGGTCTCCCTCTACTCTCTCACTCTTTTCCCCTCTTTCAGACGAAATTGGGACGGGGATTATATGGACAGACTCGGGCATAAATAAACATAATAACTTATATTATAATCATGTTGTTCAGATTAAATTGAAGTTTTCACCCCTGAGGGGAGTATATATAAAAAAGTTAAAAAAGAATTCATTATATTTTTTACTATCGCCACAAAAAGTTTTTTTTATAAGTACGCTCATATATATTTTAAGTCTATATTAAAAATGTGTTCTCATCTTGTATAAGCTCCATGTCACCATTTATTACGCGGAACGGAAAAAAAATATCTCCTTTTTTATTCCCTTTCCTCTCTAAAATAGAAAAAACCGTGAGTCTAAGTATTACCACAGACTGTTAGCACTTTTTTTCTGCTATCCGATATAATAACATTTCTTTCGTTTTCCCTTGCTCTGTCCCATTTCTTACGCTCTATTTATGAATATTGCTAACACATATTTACCGTGTCTGTTTTAATGGGAAAAGGGGTTCATGGATGCGTACCTGTAGTCCTCTCCACCGCTGACTAGTCACTAGTCACCACAGCTTTTTATTTTTATAGTTTCAAGTATTAACAGGATTTTTTTCTGGGAAAGGAGAAGAAGAAAAAAAATTGTCATTTTTTTCAGTTTGCTCTTTTTCTCTTCAGCACATGGCTAAATGGCTTTTGATCAGAGGATTTTTTGCTTTCCTTTAAAAAAAAGTAAAAAGAAGCGAAGGTAGCCAAGAAAAAAAGCTTTTTTCGGTGTCGTTGAAAAATCTTCGTATTCCGTAAAGTCTGGGCTGAAGTAGCAGCTTTTTCTTCCACCTTTTTTTATCACGTAGGCACTTATGTACATCCATTCTGGGACCTTTTCCCATCTTCTTTGGCTCTGGATGTTGGAGGATTCACTGATCCTTGAAATGTCCTCTGATATGCCGTTTTTAAGTTTACAGCTTTAATTTATGAGCCGCCCCCGTGGTTTTATGCACACGTAGTCTTGAGTGGCTTCTGTATGGATATGGGTATGTGGTTTAAAGTTATACGAATTTTTTTTCGAGGAGGATATCAGGATGAGGGCCACTACCAAACTAGCACCATCGCCAAAACTTTATGAACTCTCCAGAATATATAACTTATGTACATATTACGCTTCTATTTATTTATTCTTTGAGGGCAGAAAAAAGCGAAAAAACTGTTACTATTTTTTCCTCTTCAACCATGCCCGTGCCCATTCTCGGATGAGTAGAAAAGCTAAAAAGAAGAAAAATATATAATATGGCTAAGTAGTTTTGAAATGACCAATAGCAAGTCCATTCATGCACAATAAAAAAAAGTACATATGAAAATGTCACTAAAAGGAAGTTTCGAGTATGAAGCGGGGAAATAGGATAGGAAAGGAAAAGTACGAAAAAGTACTTTTTTGTGGCTCGGTGATCTTCTTTGCATGTCTAACAAAATACTCTGATCTTTCGGATTAGCGTCTTTTTAGAGATCCTCTGGGCCATGTCGATTTCCTCATGTTAGATATGTGTATGTATTTATAGGCAGATATTTTCTCGTTTTTTCACTTTTTTGTAAGGTGAGTGTAGGTAGTCACTAAAAAAGTTAGGTAGTGGCTGATGACGATACACCGAATCTGATAAGATAGAGAGGAAGGATATAAAGAAAGACAGGAAAGTAAACCGAGGATACATGTAAAGACATGGATTGTTGGTTTTTCCTGCTGTTGGTACTGAGGGAATTGGTAAAAAAAAATTCGAGGGAAACGAGGAAAATGAGTTGGTTTGTGTATTAGTAGCTGTATTGACTTCTCTTGTCTCTTCCCTCTTGGAGCACATAACTTTAATAACATGCACAAAAGAGTCAGAGACAGATTCTCGCTCCTCCACATTCCAACATCCACATCGAAAAAAAAGCAAATAGGAAGGAAGAAACGATCTTGTAATGTATCTCCTCAACTTTGTATTATCCGAGGATAGCACGAACATGAAAACGTATACGCTGTGGAGATTGTTGTAGCTGCAAAAAATATAAGCAAATTGAAAAGGCAGGAAATCGAGAAAATCCCGAAATCCCATGATGACCTCGACCGCTTCCTTGTTACTTTCTTTTTTTTTTCTTCTCCACCCAGTTTACTATTTTTTGTCCTTTGCAAGTTGACTTTGCTAGTTAGTTCGCTTAGTAGAGAAAGGAGAAAAACTGTTTGGCGTGCTTTTTCTTCTTTTTTCCGAGAAGAAAAAGGAGAAAAAGCAATACTGCACAAATTTAGAATGATACACCATCATCATCATCATCACCACCACCACCACCATCGCCCTTTTTTATATCAGTTGTGGAGGGTAGAGCATGTACTTGAGCGTTTTTGGTTGCACTAATGGC
>JAHZND010000863.1:0-44943 GCA_027744115.1 Acrocyrtus sp. NNG-2020 | reverse complement strand
TAACTTTTTCCCTCCGTAATTATGCAAGTTTTCTCTTTTCTAAATATAGAAGACGATTTTGACTGTCGCGCCGAATCTCTATTTTACCCCTTTTCTCGGATTTTTCATTTTTTCCACAGAAGAGCGTGTGCTCATCCATGCATTCTATTTTGCCATTCTGAGAAAACCGAAATAAAAGAGCAAGTTTTTAACTTTTGCTTAAGCTATTTCAATTACTATTATGAAGACAATATAATGGAGAGTGTAGGCAAAAGCGCTGTCCATTTTTTCATTCCAACTCTGTAGAAAATAGAAAATTCTGAAAAAGCCAATGTAACATGAAAGGGAGAGAGTATTACAAACTCAAAAAACTCGTTAGCAATCCTATTATGCATTTTAGACATGGAATGGGGCAAAAGTACAAAAGTTGAATGGTTACTGTTACTACCAACTACCCGCCATACAATTTTCTGCTGCTTATCCTATCCGGAAAGAAACGCATTTCCCGGCCTTTTCTGCGGCTGTCATTAGAAATGATGATGAGAGCTGCACGCGTTGCTTATTTTCGCATGCTGAAAAAAAACTGCATAAACCAGCTACAAACATACTAGCCTTTCGTCTTTTCGTCCCCACTTAAATGTCTTATTTTTTTTCTTATTCTCTGCGCGTGAAAGACTTAATTATGGTGGAGGAAGAGAAAATGGGAGAAAAACGACTGTTTCCCTCTTTTACTCTGTTAAAACCGCTTCCACGCAATATTTCGGATTATCGCAGCCCCACTGGAAAAAAATATTGTACACAATGACTGGAACATTGTGTGTGTAGTCCATTTAACATTTTCCAGTTTTATCTTAGCGCTGTCAGAAACAAGGGAACGTAAAATAATAGTATGGCTCCTTGTAAAAGGTTTTTAAACCTTTAATGGCCACATCACCCGAAAAAAAATTGTGAGACGGAGACAGACCTGTGTGAGCACCCTCATCGGTAGGAGAAGACTACACCCAAAAACACCACACTCATCCACCGCAGCCACTTCTTCGACTTCTTTTTTCCCATAGACAGCCCTCAACCCGCACAATAGTGCTAGTAAGTTGAGATGAGAAGCTCAAAATGAGGTTTTCTTGATCATCTTATTATTTCCAAAGAGAAGGGAGAAATGCATTAACTTGGAAATAGACTATTGCTAATGTTCCCTGAGACGACGTCATCTTCCCCGTAAAGAGGTCATTTACTTCCGGAAACTGAATGCGGAGACAGGAGGACACATACCAAAATATATATGACTGGATAGACACTTCTGACTGGAAAAAAAATTGTCAACGTCATCCCTCCCATATTTCACTCTAATTAACCACAAAAGAAAAAAATATTACTAATGAACAGCCCTCTACTCCGCTTCACAGAATGAAGGTATGAGAAGCTTTTTTATTTCTTGTTATGCGAGGTTGAAAACTGCCACCGCTCCACATTCCACTTTCTGCCCCCTGAATTACTCTCGCATTTTTTATGTGACCTTACAGCACGGTAAATAACAAAAAAAACATATTCATTTTCCTCCAGCCCATATAACTCTCTATTTATTTATTTTTTTCTGGGGATAATGAAGCTATTTGAGTGCAAGGCCTTCCACACTATGATTGGATTTTCCCAGCTTGCGATTTTTTCCCTTGTTTTTCTGCGGGCACACACACAGACATTTTACCAGAATGAAAATCCTTTACCGACAGCAAAAAAAAGTCGCCCGCTAATAGTCATTTCAAACTATCGGCAAGGAATTTCGGTGTGGAACCAGGAATTGGAGACAAAATGACAGTGTGCGCCAGCATAGCCACCTCCTCCTCTGCCACACAACACTTTCCCATTTATTTATCCAGTGGGGAAACCAACGAGGCTTGGCTAACAACACAACAGCCATTTTACACCAGCAAAAAAAGAGTCAGCATTGTTCTGTGCCGTGATGAGGAGGAGGATTGCTGGGGTGATCAAACCACATCAGCTATTTTTTTTCTCCTTTGAATGTGTGGCTCAGTGCCCAAAAATGTTATATCGACGGAAACAGTTGCGAGCAGAGAGGGAATGGAATGAGCTCTCTCTTTATTTTTCTGAAACGGCTTTATACATACGAGAAGCTATCGTAAATGAGATAGAAATTCCCAGCAGATTTCCCACATGATGTTGGTGCTGGTGATGTGTGGATGGTGGCGATGTGATGATGTCTGAAGCGCTCCTTTTTTTTCTACAACTACATCCGGCTCCAATGTCATTACAGCTTTCACCATCGCCATGTCCTCAAAAAAAATAGGCGAAACAACGAAAGACCGAAAGTCGCAAACCAATCGCTTTGAAACCAAATAGCAAAACTGAGAGTAAAAAAATACACATTTGCGCCTCTCTTTTTTTCTAAACAGCTCCGGATTTTTTTTCATTAAATAAGCTAGACTAAAAAAATTGTAAACTTCAAAGTGCGATCTTGTGAGGCTCACGTTCCAACCTCCCTCTCCAAAAATAATACAATAGTACGGGACAATAACAGTGTAATACGAACAGAGCGCAAATAACAGGGGACAATGGCACTCGGGCAGAGGCACTAAGGTGTAATGACTCCTTTCGGAACTCTCCCGTGCAAAGTGATATCTCCGCCAGGGAGAAAATTCTTTTGTCATTTTGCTCTCTTTCCTGGAAACTCTGAAACTGTTATCATTATTAGGCAGTGGAGAGATGGAAAGTTGGAGTTTGGAGTTAGAGTTGGAACGGGAAAAGGAAGAGCCCAACAAAATTTTGTACTAATAATATCCGGCCATCAGCATAATAAAAATGATGGAGGTATGCGACAAAATAACAGCCCACGTCGTTTTCCCTCTTTCCCCTTCTCCTAATTACATTCTTGTGCCTAATGACCAATTAGTGAAAGTGAGCGCAACAACTATAATATGCACTACACATCAGCTTTTTAAGAAGAGGATGTCGTCTGCCTAAAATAATAATTTTATTGGAGAGATGCTATCTCCACTAAACTACTTTTTATCTGGTGACGGCTTTAACGATACTTCCATAAAAACAAAGTTTTTTGGGAGCTAATCGTTTTCCAGTGGCAGAAATATAAGTTTTGTCGTTAATAAAATATGCACTGGGCTGTGTTACACTTCCTTCCATAACCCATTAATTTCCAGTTTGCGCATTTAATACCGCACCGGAAGCTGTTCATTTTCGTCAACAAAATTGTTAGGGAAGGTGAGTTTATGAGGACGTCCATCAAACATCCCCTCCAAAAACCTGGTTTGATATGGGGATGGCACGCGCGTGAAATTGTGAATAGTAGCCCTGCGGTATCCCCGCAATTTTTATGAGCTAATAAAAATAGTTTTTTTTGTCCTCCACCCATTTCATCCAAAGCTAAAGCACTCAAGCCGCTTATTTATCGCCCTTTTTGCAATAAACAGGAGCAACTCTATTGGAACATAAACAAGGTATTACGCATTATTCTCCGCAAATAAAAGGGGAAACGTGATGAAGGGGAGAGTGGAAAGAGAGTGGAGAGCTCACACAGTGCCAAGCAGTGGGGGTGACCACGACCACTTCTCGCCATTAAAAGTAGCAAAACGCGGAAGGTGCGGGGAAAATGCAATAATGCAATTGTGAGCCCATCACACTATCAAATGCAAAAACTTTTCCCGTTCACCTTCCCCCTTTTCCCTCTGGACTCGAGTGCACTTCCTCTCCCTCTCTCCTTCCAAAAAAAACTTTATTGCTCTGCAATAATGAATGAAAATCCTGTAAAAGGATACAATACACCTTTTCTTACTCAACCCACGACTATTATTAAACTGAGGGAGAGCCCACCCATGAAAAGGTGTCGGCAAAGCTACACTCCTGAATAATATTATGACGTAGATCTAGAGATAGCGGTGAAGGGTGAAAAGCAATAAACCACTTGGCCCGCTCATAAGTAAAAGTGTAGCCATGAAAAAAGAATGAGCATAGACGACTATCCACCGCAGAAACCTCAAGAGCTAGAACGAGCATTACTTATGTCTGAGGTCGCTCCTCAAAAAAAAATTTTCTCTCTTGTAAAATGCTCCCATATAGCAAGTTCCCTTTTCATAAGCCATCTCCTTTTAAAAAAGAAAAGTTGAAATAACACCAAAAAAAAGTTCCCTCTTGCCTCCTCTCACACATCCTCATTTCTCCCACAAAGGACTGACTAGAAAAGTCTTGTGGATCTCTGGAAATTTTAGACGAGTGATGATGACTACGGCTGGAGACTACACCTTTAGCTTTAAAAAAATTCTGTTCTGAGGAACGAGCAAAAAAAGTCAACAGAGGAGGGAGAAAGCTCCTTTCTACTCTCTCTCCCAGCTTTCATCATCATTCCACCACAGTACACATTACAGTTCCATCTTTTTTCATTTCTCTCAGATTTTTTTTCACAAGGATGATGATGAGAGGAAAAGAGAGATAAAAGAATGAGAAAAGGTGTGAGCCACACAACCTTCCCCTAACATAATATGAAATGATCGTTGAAACTTATTCAAGCGTTGTGTACACACACTCTCTCTTTTTTTTCCTCCACTCCCTCCATTTCATTACGGGAGGAAAAAGCTCTCTAAAGAGAAGAAAAGAAAAAAAATTGGGAGGGCAGACCACATATAAAGGAGTAGGTATGCGGGAGTTACTAGGTGGTGCTGGAAAAAGGCATGAATTAAGAGGAAAGCCAAATACGCACCGCCATATCCTTATACATAGTCTGGAGTCTTTTTCTGGAGAGGAGCTCCAGCATTTGTTTCAAAAAGGCTACTCTCACATGGCCCTTACCACGAGGACCACAACAGAAGAAAAGACTGAGGAACGCATGAATGGGTGGCAAGCAGGGTGGAAAGGAGTGCTGTAGTGGTGCGGTTCTTTCGAGAATAAACGAATTCGTACATAAATTTGCATGAAGCAAAAAAAATAAATAATTTCGAGGGCGGAAGGAACAAGCTGCGATTATGCGTGAAGAAGTTTCTGCTTGGATGGAAGTACTTCTCTAGAGTTATTAGGACCGCAGCTTTACAGCTGGAAAAATAAATAGGGAGGGGACAAGTTGTTTGACCTCTTTGGCTATTTCCAGTTGGAAAATGATGCGTGGGAAGGAGTGTAAACAATTCTAAGTAATATTATTAATTAATATGGTTGTCTTTGAAGAGGAGAGTGGAGGATGCTGCCTCAGCAGCACAAAAACAGAGTAAAAGTGGGACCGCAGAAGATACACAAATATCAAACAGAGCAGAGCCAGCTGGAGACTCTGGAAGGAAGGCTGGAGAGCCGAAGTGTAAACAGAGTGTGAAGCTGGAGCTTTATTTCATTAAAATTTTGGTAACAGGGAATGATGATTCCGGATATTGGGAAAATTTTCTTGCGAGAGGATCGAGTGAGTAGTGATGGGAGCGTTTTTGCGCTTACGAGCCAGAAATATACATTTTCTCGATGGAAGTGGATGAGATTGGCTGGCTCGTTTTCTTTTGCTCCATATTCCCCTTTTATCGATATTGGATCGATATAGGGAGAACATGTACATGGCACAGCTGCGTAATCAAAACAAGTTGAAAATCAAAATTTGTCCTCGCAGAAAATCTGCAAAGCCATGCGGGAAAAAAGAAGAATATCTGCAGTGGGGGCAAAGCGTTTCGTGATCTGTCGAATAATCAAAGCAGCAACAAGACAACCGTGGATGGGGTATTAGGCACCATTCAAGTAATCTTTAACGAAGTTAACCTCTCACCAAAATCAGCGGAATTCAGTTCAACAAGCTAAATTAAATTATAATTTAACTGGAGAAAAAAAAAGTCAGAATTGGCCTGAGACGGCGACGGGAGGGAATAGCTGATAAAATAAAGTTAAAGTGCACCAGAAAAAAACTTTTTTTCCGAAGTAAACGCATTTCCCTTTTTTATCCTTGCTGAAGTATTTACCTTTTTTCTTTGAGCTTCAAGAGCAAATTTTTTTTGGAGAGGCAGGCAAACCCATGCCAGGTAAGGTTTCTAGGAGCAAAGAGCAAAATGAGGCTATTCTTATTGTATCAGGTCTAAACAAGAAAAGCGGAAAACACGGCATTTTCGCTAACCAAAAAGACAAACTCAACTTGTTTCCTGGGAGTGCACCAGGGACCCCGAAAAATAGCCTTTTTTGTGAGGGTTAAGCCAAATTGACAAGTCTTGAAGGAAACAGCAGTGACCACACGCGCCACAGTGAGATGGACAAAAAAGGCAGGAAATGCTTTTTTTCTTTCTCTCCCGAGAAAAATACGATTGACAATGAAATTTGTTGGCTTTGGCAAGTATTTACTCCTTTCCCTTTACTCCGATTAGATTTCCTCTACTGATTGGGATTGTCTTACGCATTCCTCCTTCACTATCTCCACGCTCCATCCTTGTTGACAACCGCACAAGATATCTCTTTGGTTTGGGGTACACGGAGCATAATCTGATTTTGACCTTTCCCCACTCACATGAAATAGAGAACTGTCCAAAAATAGAAGGAATGGGATCTGGAATGCAACTAAAAAATTCCTCTTTTCCAATCAAATTAAGTTCCCAAAAATAAGATACACTTCTCGAATCTCTCATTCACTGAATTCTCCTCCTTTTCCGGGTACAGTCTTGAAAAAATTGACGTTTCGAGAAAGAAAAGAAATTTTTCCTGGATTTTTATATTTTTTTCACAGCAGCACTAAAAACAGGGCACCATATGGACCCCAGAGGAGGACAGGGAGAGGTAATGTAATGCAATCCCAATTATTCCAATAATAACAAATGATAACAGTCTCTTTGTGTGGCTGCTCAGCAGCCATTTTCGAGCAATTCCAATAAAATGGTAATACCCAATAAAGAAAGGGATAAAGAACGGAAGTCTAAGAAAAAGAGGAGATACGCTTTGATGAAAAAAAGAAAAGAGAAAGAGGAGGCGGCATTTGATTTTCCCCGATTACTTTTTTTTGTATTATATTCCTTTAAAAATATATATTGCAATTGGATATGAGTTGAGTTGACTTTCATTGTGCTGCTTCTACTCTCGTGCCTTTTTTTGGTTGAGCTGGAGCCAAAAGAGAAATGAAAAGGGTATCATATTGTCATATTTACCCGTTTCAAATGAGACAGGATAACCCACCACAATAATGTTTAACTAATGCCTTTTCTCTTTTCCTCTAAAAAAAGAGCCACATCACCACCTCCTCCTTCCACCCCCTCCCACGTACAAAGCTGGAGAAATCGAGTTTCCGCGGAGAAGAAAGAGCGAAGAAATGGTGCGTATCATTAAATCGTAAAGATGTGCAAAAAGAGGAAGTCAAGAGAAGATATTTTTTCTTGTACCATTGAGCCGTTTCCAATCCAATATATACTCCTTTCACATACTTTCCAATTTCTGGATTTTTTTGTTCTCCGAATAAAAAAATAATAAAACTAACAAGACTACTTTATACATTTTTTTGCTCTGAGGCTACGTTGCAGAAAACGGAATATTTTTTAGAGGACGGAAACGGAGAAGGAGCACGCACCAAAAATACAATCATTGAGCGCATACATAACGCCTTTGGGTATCGAGATATGTAAAAAAAAGTCCTCCTTATTTTTCCTCTCTCCCTTTCAGCCTCTGCATTTATTGACTCTACTTTCTTCCCCTTTTTTGAGCTTTGAGCTAGAGAAAAATACTTTTTTTTGCAGTTGAAAAGTATAAACGGGGCGAGCTTTGCATACAATCTTTTTTGCATTCTTTATGCATCCCACATTCAGCCTACCGAAAGAGGAAAAAGTTGACTTGCTACATAACGGAGAAGGAGCACGCACCAAAAATACAATCATTGAGCGCATACATAACGCCTTTGGGTATCGAGATATGTAAAAAAAGTCTTCCTTATTTTCCCTCTCTCTCTTTCAGCCTCTGCATTTATTGACTCTACTTTCTTCCCCTTTTTTTGAGCTTTGAGCTAGAGAAAAATACTTTTACTTTTTTGCAGTTGAGAAGTATAAACGGGGCGAGCTTTGCATACAATCTTTTTTGCATTCTTTATGCATCCCACATTCAGCCTACCGAAAGAGGAAAAAGTTGACTTGCTACATGACCCATTCCACTCTTTACTCTGTGAAGGAAATAGCGCAGCAAGTCATAAAGACTGGTTAAGTAGGGATTGTCTCTGTCTACATTTCCAATACGCTTTTCTCTCGCTGACAAGAAATATTTTTTTAAAAGAAAGATTTTCTGGAGAATTTTCAAAAAAAAATTCCAAAAATTCTTCGTGCCTAATGTGTTCACAATAACTGGCAAGCCATGATCATTTTTCGTACGGGATAGTATTTTTTTACAATACCCACGGAATAAAGAGAAATATCTAATATAATGTGCTGGAGGCATGATCATGCTTATTTTTTTGACATGGGTTGACTAAGTTCGAAGAGAAAAAAGGGAAAAATAAGACTTTCACATTCTAATATTCATAAATCACTTGAGTCCTTTTTAGACATTTTTTTGATAAAAAAATATGTGAATGAGAAAGAAGGACGAGGAAAGATCGGCCTTGTTTGGTGGAGGGGAAGCATGCATGGAATCCTTTCCTATTTTTCTTCACTCACTCTCTCCCCGTCTATTTTTCTTTGCCCCGGCATAGCTTTCCCATAAAATTGTCAGATAAGAGTTTGGCTTGTAATATTCCACGGGTAAAAGGAGTAAAGGACAAGAATGCTTCTTGGGGAAAATAACATGAATGGGGTATGTTAAAGGATGTGTGATGTGGCGAGTACGGCCAAAGTTGGAGGATGTGCGGAGGCGATGGCATTGGCACAATGTCTCCTTTTTTTTAAAAAAAGGCCATTCAGCTTTAGCCTTCCCTACTTACTATTTATTATGCATGCATGCTTTCACCCGTGCCTCCTCAGATATATATTTTTTTCTCATTTTTAGTTTCCCCCTAAAAAGGGTTAGCAAATGGGAAGTGCCAATGCGAAAGCACAAAAATGCCCGATTTTTGCTCTCCGCCGAGAAAAAAAAATCTATTCTATTTTTTCAGCAGAGAGCTCAGTGAGGAATGTTTTGTTATAAATAAATCTAATTTGAAATTTTGCTGGAGCAGGAAGAAAATGTTTTAAGATTAGGCGGAATAGTCTTTTACGAAGTATATGGCCTTTTCCAGGCATTTAAAATTGACAGAGAATTTCATGATGGGGAAGTTAAAGGGCTCTCGTAAAGAACCGGGCCAGAGGGTAGTGGAACGTAACATACAAATCTAGTAGCAGTAGCTGTATGGCTGAGAGGCGAAAGTGCTGATGGTGGATTATACGATTTTCCAGAGAAAAAAAATATTTCTTTTTTCTCCAGCCCCACCACTTGTCAGTGAGTGACACCATTTTCTCCGTTGGTATCTCCGAATTAAGAGAAAAAAAAGTTGGCCAGTACGTACACGTCCACACTCCTCACTCGGATATATTTTTAGTCTTCCTCCCACACACACCAAAAAGTATATGTTTGAGGGGAGTAATGCCGAAAAGCGAAATTTTTTTCGGCAATATTGAACTGGTTTGGCGAAAGTAGTTAGAGAAAGGAAGAAACCGGCTGACAAGGGAGTGGAAATGGATGAGCGTACAAAAAAGGAACTAAAAAGCGATTCACTCTTTTCATGTATTTTTTATTCTGGTGAAATAAAAACTGGAAAGAGAGAACAGAGCGAAAGCCAACAATATTCAAATTATTGTTCTAAGGAGGCCCATTCGAACAAGAAATGGCTCTCCTCACAATTCCCATATCCCAAATGAGCATGTCGTTACTCACTGTTGGTGTAGACTTCCCATCCATTTGCAGCTTGCACAAAAAGTCCGCACATTTATATGCATAATATGACGATGATGACGACGACGGATGGCCGACAAGGCGGAGCGCTTTGCCAAAAGGGAGAAGTATAAAAAAAGCCCTTCTGTCAATGGCCAAAAGAATTGTCCTTATTTCAAAAACAAAGGAAAGATAAGTACACATATTTATGCAGAGAAGAGCGGAAATCTACAAAAAAAGCTTTCCTCTCAACTTTCCCTCTTTTCACTGCAAATTTTTTTTGGAGTCGCTTCTTTCTACCCCACCCAATAAAAAAATCCAAAGTCGTCAGCCCAATAAAGATGAGCCATATTTCCAGCTCATTCCAGTGAGCTAGTGCAAAATACACGGAAAAGCAGTGTAAACATGCAATCTCCAATCTAAAATCCTTTCCCATTCTCATCCCGTCCCGGCCACTTTTTTCCCATATTGAGAAAATTCCTTTTTTTTCTGGAGTTGCCCTGTTCGCGCGTAGGTATCACCGGGTCTAGGCACCACTCTAACAATTGCCAGTGCGGAGCTGGAGCACGTTCCCAAACGAAAAGTGACATCGCGGAACCATACCTATAGAGAAATTTTTTTCCCCGGTATGATCTCCCCAAAAAAATACTCATCTGATCCTCATAAAGGACACAGAAATGTACGTTTTTTGGAGATAGAGCACAAACCGAGATCACCGTTTACACTTTAAGCTATATCCCTGCCAAAAAAAGTTATAGGAGCTTTTTTGCAGTTGTAGCCCATAAGGATAATAGGATGGGGAAAGCGCACAATTCCTTTTGCATTGCTTTACATACAAATTGCTATTTGCTTTCGTCCTGGCCCTATTCTGAAGCTGGCTCGTATGTGTGCTTAGAGGTCCCCCGCTCCTTTCTTTAAACTGTCACATTCCCTTAGAACAGTCATGTTAAATCCACTTCACAAGACGCATCACGACAAGCAATAACTATATCGCGAGAACAGGACGAAAATGGACAAGCCAAAGATAGCATACTCCTTTCCGACTAGAGAGCATTTGTACTTTACTTACAAGGATTGGAACGGATGGATGAGTAAAAGGAAAAAAGTCTTTTTTTATATTATGGGATGATGATGACGACGACAATGATGATATGCACAAAAAGTCACAGCGACAAGACCACCAACCATGCTCACTGCTTCCCGGTTTTCGCTCATATCACGAGTTATGATAACATTCCGTGTTCAGATGCATATACAAGTCCATTTCGGATAATAAAAAAAAGTTTTTTTCTCTTGAAAACTGTCTCCTCTCATTGTCTTCCAAGGAGGAGGAATGAGAAGTGCTCTCGGTACTGGATAATGTTTCCCTATGTATTTCCGGTTTTTGTGCGTTTTCCCTACTTAAAAGCTCATTTTCGTGTTGTTGCTGTGCAGTTAAGGGAAAAGTGTTCTTTGAAAAAAAAAGTTTTTTTTATCTGTCATCCTCATTTTCTTTTTTTTCTTGGGAGATGTTGTGTAATGCGAAGGCACATGGAAGTCTTAACGCTCCTCTTTACGACTTGCATAATAGTCCCAGCACGCTAACTTTTATGGAATGGGCTATTACGCATGTAAGTAATAATAAATATGGAGGAAGGGTTTCTCGGCAAGCTTTAAAGAAATATTCGTTTTTTTCTGACATGAGCTGACATAAAAAGGTACACGAAAAGAAACGTGAGAGAGAAGCGTCCCTATCTGAAATTTTCTTTGACAGACACGACACATCACAGAAAATGTAATTCAGCTCAAGTCCAATAAACCAGAGGAGATGCCAATCAAATATAAATTTTTATGCTCTCCTGTTCTCCTCTTCTCCTCCCACACCGCTCTCCCTTCAATATTTATTACTTCTCAAGAAAAAAAAACTTTCTTTTACTCCCACTCCCACCTAAAAAAACTCCAAACAGACATGGCACCCTACGGAAAATGACTGACTACGAGGAGCAGCAAGCAGAAAAATAAAAGTGGAGACAGAAACACAATAAAAAATAAGATATGCTCTTCTGACAGGATTACAATAAATCGGACAAGGGATTCTCCACCTTATTTATTTTGAACAAACCAATCCCATATCCCCTAAAAAATAAATTTAGTTCCAAATGATATCCTCCAAACATAAGACCAATAAAACATTACATGGCACAACAATGGGATAATAATGGTAGAAAAAAATGTCAAAATAGTATTGAAAAAGTAGCAAAAATGGGAGTCGGACAGAATATCCGTTTCCAATAAAAATAGAAAAGATAGCTACCCAAGGTATAAATATTTTTTGCACACAGGGTGATTACACGCACACAATGTTCCACCTTGTGAAAAAGGCTAAAAAAAGGAAAATGAGATGGGATCTAAAGGCAGCGAAATACCTACACTCTCATAAGCACAATTTATCTCAATCGGATCATCTATCACCCACCATGACACAATGAGCAGGGTTTTGGGGAGAGAGAAAAAAGGGAGTGAGAGCAAAAGCAAAAGACGGAACTTCTGGATTGTAATGCAATGTCCACAAAAAATACAATCTAAGAGCCCGTTTATTTGTTCACTGAGAAAAGCAGTTTTTTCTTTCCTTTTCCCGTATAGTTTATCGATAAAAAAGCGTTTTCCTTGGACTTTGGCTTTTTTAGTGCTCACATCACTGGAAAAAAGAAAATATCCAGAGTTTTGTGTGCTGGAACGGAGCACATAAAAAATCCTCGTCTTCCGTGAACTCCTTTTATTTCTCCAGTGAACTTTTTTTCGCAGTGTTTGTGTGTGTTTGTGCGTGTAATTGATACATGAAAGTGAGAATGAGATGAAAACAAAAAAAGTGTGACAAGAAATACACAATCATCGTCCTCCTTATTTAAGGATGAGGATAGGGACGGGGAAAGAAAACAAAAAAAAAAGATGGGAAAAAATGTATACAGTGCTTATTGCCTTTTTTCCTTTATTGCATTGTTCATTTTCCGAGTTTTTTAACGAAAAGGAGGACATGGTGTGCATTTGACTAGATCCCAAAAATTGTTTTTCCTCCATTCCCTGAGGACAAAACCCTCACTAAAGAAAAAAAGTCTCCCTGGGAGAAAGTTGATTGTAGAAAGAAAGTAAATGACGTGGAGTTAGTTTTTTTTAAACTTTCGCTATCTCTCCGGAGGCCAATGGCGAGAAGAAAAAAAGTGGCCAGAAAGACAACAAGGACCTGTATCATATCTTTGAAGTTATACCGCTGAGAACATACCAACGGCTATGTCTCGTCGCCGGTTTTTCTCATCATCAGATAAAGTCAATGACTTTGCTGACTGGGCGTAAAAATAAACAAGCAGAGGTAATACACAAAAAATATTTTTTTTTGCTTTCATCATCTGCTCCCCGTCCTTTTCATCATCGGGAAACGTCGCAGTTTTATAAAATTACTTTGAAAATCTATTTCTGGAGGCTGAACACTTCTCCAAACAATTTTCTTTCTTCTTAAAACAAATTCCAACTGTAATACAAAAAAGCAGAAAATTTTTTTTTGCTACTGTCATACTCAAAATCAAATGTAAAGCATTTTCATTTTCAGCTACGCACAAATTAATCACGAGTGAAAAAATCAGTCCAAGTTTCATTCCTTGAGCCAAGTGAAATATCTGCAAAAAGCAGCTGGTGGGAAAAAAGGTGCTCTCGCAATGGTAACAAAAAATCTCATCAGATTTCACAGCAGTAGGGAACCATATCAAAGACGAGGACAAAGCGCAATCTCATTTTTTTGTCTCTGGATAGCAACAATCCCCACCCAAGCCATAATAATTTCTTTCTTGTACTGCCATTCTGAAAATAGGAGGAAGGGCCGGAAAATATCCCATTTCTGTTTACTTCCATTTCTCCCTTCTCGCCATCATTAGCAGTAATTAGTTGCAGCATAGAAAGTTAACGGTCACTTTTCTCTTTTGTAGGAAACAGTCAACGTCAACATTATTGACATTGTAAGCAACTTTTCTGTCGTCTCCTCACTTCCACTTCCTCGTCTCAACTCACTTTTTCTGCTTCAAAACTCATCATCATTACTGGAGCCTTGTTATCTATCTCCCGATGAGTGAATCCATATGCTTGTAACGACACCGTGAAGTTCATCATCCTCATCATTCCCTTCTGGTATGATTTTCGAAGTAGACAACTTTAAGTCACTAGTCACCAGTTGGGAGAGAGAGACCTTTCCCCGAGGTAGAAAATCATTTTCTCTGTGCTTGACTGCAAAGTCTGTATCCATTCAGGACTCTCATCACCATTCACCATCATCTTTTTTTATTATCGGGGAACGCATTCAGAAGGAAATTGAAAAAGACAAGTTTGGAAAGAGAGAACATCGAAGACGACACGGGAAAGGACGACTCTCCTCATTCCCAATGAATTAAGTGGAGAGACAGAGAAAAAGAGAAGAGGGAACCACTTAATTTTCTCCGAGAAAATTTTCTCCCCTTTCCCATAAGATGAAAGTACATTTGTGAGGAATGTCTTCAACTTTGCAGAGAAGGACTCTGCAAAATTATATGCGCCATTTTCTATATCTACTTTGGTCTCAAATGTAAAATATATGTATGCGAGAAACCAATCACAGACAACTTTCTAAATTAAACGGGGAACACGACTTTCCACACAAAAAATTTCCCTCACTTCTCAACTTGGAGGAGGAACTCGAGCTGACAGCACATTTTCGTTGGGACTTTTAGCCCCCGAGAAAATTCCTCCATTTCTTCCCTACTTTGCGAAAATATATCCCCCGGATAAAACAGAGTAGGGATAGGCTTTACACCGCAAAAGCTTTACTGAAGACATTACCGCGCTCCAAATAAAAAAAATATGTAGAACTATTTTCTCCTTAGAACAAAAAAGGGAATTGTGTAAATCCCTTAAACGAAATAAGTACCTGCAGTACAGCATGTTCCCGGATGTGACGACGACGCCATTACATGCACACCTTTATTGGGGATGCAAACGTGCATGCAAAAAAATACATATTTTTTATGCAGTGAAACGATCAAAGTCATCATCGCCAGGCGGGCTGTGCCAAAATAGCATTTTTTTAAAAAGCAAAAGCTTCCTTCTTCACTCCACGACACCCAACTTTATTTACTCGTATGACCCGGGAAATAAGAAGGACGCATTACGCACAGCTCACAGCTCACAATTTTCTTTCCGCTTTTGTGTATTCTTTGCATGCACTCCATAAAAAAATCTGACTTTGGCTTGTTCTATATCTCGTTATGAGCAGAGTGGCGGAGGCATGTAAAGTACAACTTTTCTTATATTATTATGAAAATGGTCATTGTCGAAGTCACAGTCGGATTCCGGATTCCCATGAATATACGATGATGAAGGAAAGCCCTCGCTGGTCGGAGAGTCATCACCATTTTCAGCTGAATACAATGTACTTTATCCTCGTGCGGAGGTGGAGGTGGATGTGACTGCGACTCTGAATGTGGATGTGGAAATGAATGTTGGAAGGAAATATCAGGTTTTTGTGCTTTACCTTATTTTTCCCCCTCCCAATCCCGTTTTGTTAGCTAGTTTATGGGAAAAGAGAGATGATAAGGGAGCAGGTCACATTCCATTCCAGCGCATTGGGTACATCTGTGCCTGGGCCTTGATGTACATTTTATATGGCACATTTCATGGATTTTCCATTCAGCTTTATTTTCTCTGTGAATCCAGAGAAAGGATGATTTTTAGCGGAAGAGGAGCAAAAAAAAGATGCATGCACGACTGACATTATTACCTATTCCTTCAAATGCCGTATAAAGACAGAAAAAAAATATATTCCCCTGCATGGGAGTAAATCGGAGGCTAACACCGTTTCCCATTTCCTTTTACTCGATCCCATGATCATTACGTTTTTTTCTTCGCTCTTCCCATTCAACTTTTTTTTCCTCTTCTTTACAGCCCATGTGGATGATGATGCTTTTCCTATCCTCGGCTATCCCATTTTATGCAAAAAGCGAGCAAAGCTAACAAGAAAAAAAGAAGAGAAAAAACAGAAAGTTTTTTAAGGCATTCTCGCTCGCTCTCCATCCTCTATTTGGAAGCATAAGCTCATGCACATTTTTTTGAAGTGATTGCAGCAAAAATGCCATAAGAAGTTTTGGCGAGTAAATGGGAAACCCATTTGCAGATTCCCTTGTCTTACTCCTCTTTAAAAAGTTTGGAATTTAATTAGAATTTTTCCAGTTAAAATACGATGAGAGGAGCCAGTTGTTTCCCATTTTTGAAATAATATACGAGTCAATATATCTCGTCTCGGGAGAGGGGGAGAGAACGAGGAAGGGGAAAGAGAGAGAAAAGATAATGAATAGAAATTAGGTCAGAGAGGGAAAGCACGAATACCAAAAATAGGATTTTGCTATTTGTACGGATAACTGCTCGGATTGTGCAGAGCAGTTCAGCATCAGCTGCGGATGACGGAAACTCCCCGTTTTGAACTTTATTGCAGGGCGGAATTGTGGAATTGTAGATTTCTAATGATCTCTGCATTTTTGCAAACTGCTAAACTGGAAGTTCTCCTCTAGTAACTTTTTCTGCAACTGTCACACTAACTAAATAAATTCTTTTTTGGTGGAGGCGCTCATTCCTAAAAATATCATTTTGACGATAGCTTGTTCCAGTGAACTGTCTCTCGGAAAGGAAATAAATATTAATGATAAGGGAACTATTGTTTCTCCATTTAATTGACAGTTTTGAACTCGTCATTGTGCCCCAAAAATATGTATTTCTGGGCTGCCCCTCCTACTTCGGGGAAGTGAAGGGGAAATGAATTAACTTAATTTTACTAGCTTTGCAGCCTTTCCTCCTGCTCGTACCTGGACTTTTTTGTCATTTTTTGCAGCTTCCTAAACAGTAAATTCAGCTACCTCACTCTCATCTATATTCAGGGCACACGTTCCTCCAAAATTCTGAACGGAGACACTTTATTTCATCTCTGGAAACCGGTTATTTTCTCCAGCGCCCCGATTCGGATCCTCCTCTAGGTAGACTACATAGTTTGTATGATGTGTTCAGTGTCGGAAGGGAAAACGGTGAGTGATGGAATCCATAAATAACCCAAAATGAGTTTAAATGTTGGGAACGACATGGAGATATTGAAGAGGAAGTGGCCCAGTTTTTTGGAACTTAGTAGATGAAGTGATTCCGCTCTGCTATGACTGCACCTAAGTCCTTTGTTCCCTTTTTTTGGTGAGCTCCTCCAGCTCCAGCTCAATATGCTCTAACTCTAACTTCACTGGAGAATACATCTTTTTTGTTTGTATGCAATGGAAACAAAATCCTGGTGGGAGTAGTGGAGCGATGGCAAAAGGAAAAAAACTTTTTAATCTCAATGGTAAACGAAAAGGTGATTTTGCCAGAAGTGTGAGCATTTTCCTGCTCCATCTTTTTTAAAATGGATACTGAAAAGTTTGAGGGAGACAAGGGGTGCATTATACAAAGAACAAAATGTTTTTTCCCAACTCTTTTAAAGATCAAAGTCAATACTGGAAAGTGAACGAGAGGGAAAATTCCCAGGGACGGAGATGGAGATATGCTCCATTTCCAGGAGTAGCCTACCGCACCAAAAAGTTGAGCTAGGACAGGGAGGACAAGGGAAATGAGAATGAATAGGGAAAACCAGCAAAGGAAAATTTTTAGAATGGGCGCGCAATCTAAAATTTGTAAAATTTAGTGGTGAATCTCTTTCAGCATTTTGCAAGTTTCACACTTGTCAAGTTGTCACAATGCAGAGCACATCAATAGGAAGGCACTCCCGCCAATTTCGAATAATGCATAACTGATGGGACGAAATAAGCATCCCAAACAATCAACTCAAGATGAAGGGAAAGTGGGAAGTAAACAGAAAGTTTTTCTCGCTATTTCCATTTCCTTTAGAGGAGGTCAGAAAATGGGCGGGAAAACTGAAAAGTTTGAAAATGCAAAACACTTCTAAAATAACTTTCCAACTTTTCCACTGCGACTTCTTCAATGTGGTCACTGCTTCTGACATGGGGGAAAGTGTGCAATTATAAGCTTGGTATTTTCAAGGAAAAGGAAGCGCATTTAAAAAACTTTTTTTTTTACTTTTTTACCACATAAAACGAAGAAGAAAATGAGTTTACGGTGCATTTTTAAAATATAGTTTTGGCGCGTCACAGTGGTTTTCTCTTTTAAAACGTTATCTATTCTGACGTAAGTAACAGAATGACGGTGTATCCATTGCGGAAGCTTAATAAAAAAATTTCTTTGACAAATTTTTAAGCACTGTGAACTTAGACTTTAACCCTCTCTGGAAAACAGGTTTAAAGGAGCCCACTCTAAACCTCTTTTCTCCAGTTTCTTTACCAAACTCCCAAGTGCTATTTGATATTGAATTAGTGGGACTTTACTCAAGAAGTTTACAGGAAAAGCAGGGAATTGGAGAAAAACAAAGAAAAAGAATAGTTTCAAGAGGGTGATTCAATGTTTACTTTGGGAATATCCATCAAACCCTTCAACAAAGTGTGAAGTACGTTACCCCCATACAAAAAAAATTCCAGAAAGCTGAATGCTGAAGTGGGAATCCCAAGGTAATGATCCACCTTCCCAACACTACCTACCTACTTCTCTCCTAACAAAAAAAAGATATTGAAGACTCGAAAGAAAATAAACTTTTTATGTATTTTTTGTCTAAAGTAGTCAACTTCTTCTTTTTTTGCGCATCTTCACACAGTGCAAAAAAAGAGTTCTGAGAAGGGAGACGGAAAGTGGATGTGAAATCATTAATTCCCTTTTTACTTAAGTGTAAGTGGAGCACGAGGAGACATTCCACTGAACGACCTGTCTTTAACCCAGTATATTTTTCATCCCATCCATTATCCAATTTTTTTCGGGGTCATATTACCTACCGCCATCCTCATCACCCCTCCCGTTTTTTTCTGTTTGCTCGTACAAACACACTTTCTCAAGTGCGCATTTGCACCGCATATAAATTACATTTTCTAAGGATTGAGACTGGAGAGTGAATGCAGCGCCCACAAAGTCGGCTTAAGGCTCTGGTTGAGGAGAGGATATATGTAGGTTTCAGCCCTCAAAATAATTTCTTTTCTTCAGACTGGAAAGAGGATATCAAGAACACCTGCGATTCCTCACTACTACATCTCGTATCCATAAAGACGTAGATTCCAGTCCAGACGGTTACTTATTTTACGTCTGGAGAAAAGCTGACTTTTTTTCCTCATAGTCCGAAAGCGAATGAGTCCGTAGGAGAAGTTGCGCTTTTCTCCGAAGTTTACTACTTCGTTATTCCCTCATGCCACCAAATCACTGAACCATTTACACATAACAAAGCCATTTTCCTTCTCCCTTGATCTGGCAAGTGGACGTCTGTTGTCGGAAGATATGAGTGGCATTTACTGAATGGATAGCCATGTCTGACAGCCATCCATCCCAGGCCAATCCTGAGTTCCTTTGAAGCACACATTTTTTGCAAGGTTGAGCAGTTCTCAACTCAAAAACTTGTTTTTCAGATGCGGGAATGAAATGAAATATGTATTAAAATTGTACAGTCAAAAGCCTGTCGCTGGGCACACGTGACGCACAAAAACTGTAAATAAAAGGAGTGCGATTTCAAGTGCCGAAAATGAAGAGAATCTGCGGACTCCTTTCTGTTTATTTATTTAGCGAGGAGGTGGAAGCGCACAGTGCGTGGAATGTTTTCCTCTCAGTGCATTCCCATTATTTATTAATTAATGTGAGGGGTAACCGGAGCAGTCACCGGGACTGGTGCGAATTATTGAAATGTCTACACCAGACATGGTGCGTGTGTATTTCTCTCAAAAAAAAGTATGTTACCACTTCCTCCCCAAAAATCCGCTTCATGCTGATGCTGATGGTTCATGGTGATGACCTTCATTAAAGACAGATGGGAGCTAAAAGCAGCGTATACACTACGCTTTCCCTGTAATAAATCATTTGGTTGATTTTTTGGTTTCAGTGAGAACGCACATTAAAGAAAATGTGGGAAGGTAAGAGGAACTCTCTTTCCCCGAGCTTATTTGATATTAACCTCCAGTCCTATTTTGCCATTTGCCACCAACTGGGTTAAAGAAAATGTGGAAAGGTAAGAGGAACTCTCTTTCCCCGAGCTTATTTGATATTAACCTCCAGTCCTATTTTGCCATTTGCCACCAACTGGGTAAAAAAAGGAAACGGTTGAAGAAACGAGAAATGGAAAATCCTTTATAAAAAATTCACTCTCTATATGCCAATATCTTTCTTATGCTTGCCTCTAGCGGAAAATGCTCTGGAAGGAGAAATGGAAAGAAGGAGCACGCTAAAACCGCAAAAAGCGTCAGCATTCAGCATTCAGATGAAAAGGGACTCCTTTCATTAATTTTTCCCCTTCTACAAAAATTGAGTGAAATGAAAGTCAGCGGAGGGGAAATTCTATCCTTGGTTAGTTTTGAATAGGACAAATTGAATATTCATTCTAATTAGAAGGCAGTCAATGAGTGAATGTAGTGCAGTTACCATAAAACGTGAGCCATTATATGGTAGGTGAACGGGCCAATTAATGGATAGCATACATGTCATGTAGGCATCCTTCTGCACTCTCCAATATAATGCAGAACATTTCTGTGAAAATCATATCATACCTTACATCAGCTGCAAATTACCTATCCAGTCCAATCTATCCTGACCTACTTCGTTTTATATATGCAGGAACCAGTAAAAAATATGACCGTCGTGGTAGTCACTGGTTAAATTTCGACTTAAAAATTTGCTTAAGACGCTCAGATTTTATAATTTTTTGTGGTTTCAATTCTATTCAAAAGATAAAATTATGTTTTTGTGGTTTCCAAAACCAACTAATATTTGTTTTCTCTCCATTCTCTATCGTCTTTTGTATCTCACAATTTTTTTTTCAATAAGGCAGTTCATATTTATTCTGGGATTTTTTTGCTTAAAAAAGCAGCATAAACTACATGATTTTCCACTTCGCTCCTTTCTTTCTGCTTCCCCTTTCAGATCATCGATGCATTTCAGCAAGCATAAGCGAATTTATCCGTACTTTCTTCTACCGAAATCAAAAGAGAAAACAGAAGTGGCTTTTCTACAATGCGGAAAGAAAAACTTAAAAGGAGAAAAAAAACTGAATTTTCTAGCGCTAATGCTCCTACCGTCGCCTTCACAATCACCCACCCAACATTTTTTTCCTCTCGCCCCACTCACCATTTTCCCTTTCACTGAAAAAACCGATGGATGTAAACCCAACCGTATAAGCCATCCAACCAAATTTTTTTTGTGCTGCATGCAGCTGAAAAGCAAAAAAAGTCAAAAATGTGTCGGATTAGCATGTTCACGTGAAATAATTTATTAGCTGGGGGAGTCCTCCTCCTCTCGCGTCTCAATTCAACCATTTCTCACTCCTATTCGTGCAAAAACCGAAATCATTCATTTTCCATTTCATTCACTTTACGATATTCCCTTTTTACAACTTTTCCTGATAGAAAAAATAAGCAGAGAAAAAACTTCCTCCTGGAATAACACTCTTTTATATATTTTTCGCAGAGGCAACCAGTTGAAAAAAAAATATCATCACCGTTGCGGAAGACTACATAATATCCCCAATACCGTTGTCAGGAAAAAGCGCATTTTCTCATTTGCAATGCAATGCCTGAAAATCTAGCTCAGTTTGCTAGGGTGGCCCACATAAATATCAGAAATGAGATGGTAATGATGTCCCGAATAAAATTTAAATCGAAATGATGATAGGAACAAGATTTAAATCGAATTCTACACACAAGCGCAACCACTGCTTAACAAGCCTTTCCCAGAAATATCTTATTTTTCTTCAACTGCGAAGAAAATTTCAAACTTCCTCCCAGCAAATCCCTTCCCACAAAATTTGCCTACAAAAACTCTACTTCAGTGGAAAACGAGGGAGTCTAAAGCTTCCAACAACATTTTTGCAATTCTTCATCACTCATTTTTCCGCGTTTTCTTCCATGCATGCACGCACATTCCCATCATCATTGCATTCATCTCATTTTTATATTACGCGCCCAACCCAGCAAAAAATGGAGTCAATTTTTTTTTCTATTTTCCCATTCAATGCATATGTACGGAGAAAAAAAAGTAGCGGGAAAAATAAATGACTGCATGCACGATCAGTAATCGATCTTTTTTTCTCCTTTTACTTTTTCCATCTTTTTCCCTTCTATCGGATGGAGAGCGCGCCAAAAAGAAACTTTACATAATCCGCTGTAAGGATTCCAGCGAAGGCTCTTAAAAAATGTTAGTTGCCTTCAGCTACACTTCAGCCTTTGGATGACGTGCCTCCACTTTTTTTTCTTGGAAGGAGAAAGAAAACTTGCAAACTTACAATTTAATGCTGCTTATACATTTAAGACCCTTTTCCTGGTATTAGTGTGCCGAAGTACTCGAGTTAATTTTATTTATTTTTTGAATGATATACAGACTGGGCTTCCTGCTCTGATGACGCATGGATTTAGTGTTTGATCGGCCTAGAAAAAATTTTGTATCTGCTCACGCCTGGAATAAGTAAACAATTTTTTTCACGGCGGACCGGAAAATAGGTTTCCAAACTTACTTATTTCCCTGTGCATTATTATATTCTCTATTTACTCCTTAAAAAACTCGTTTTTCATTGAAGTCGTAAAGAAAAAAAAATCTCCAAAGCAAAGCTGCTCTCCCTATTTATTTTGGAAAGGAGTTCACTTCCATTTTTCTATCACTTCTAGTCCTCCAAACAGAACGGCGTCTCCACATCCTCTTTAGAGGAAAAAAAAAGGTAACATTCCCCTATAACCTTTTGAGAAATAGGAGTATTTTCTGTAAATAAAAGGGAAGCAACAGCAACAAAAAAAAAGATTTCTTACTGGGTTCCCATTTGGCCTACAATCTTTACAGCTACACATGTTTCTTCCTGCATAAATAGCTCTCCCTCTTCCTCAATGGACTGTTCCTCTCATCGTCTCTGAGTGAGAGTAGAGTCCTTTCAAGAAAAAAAAAATGTGTTGCGTGCCCTCACCCTCACACTTTTACTCTCATCTCATATGGGAAGGAACTATAAAAAAGTTTTTTTTCTCCCAAAAAGTTGTTCAGCATTTTGAATGAGTTACTTGAACTAGAGTGAACTCAACTTAAGGGGAACTATAGCTGTACTTACATAACTCACACGTAGTGCACCTTTTCGTCTCGTCCAAGGAAAAGTTACAGCTTCGTTGCCTCCACACATACACCCGCACAAAAGCCGTATCTTTTCCATTGCTTTGCCACACTACACTTGCTACACACCACCGGAATAAGAGGAGGGCATAAAACACACGGCAAGACGCGAAATGAAGAGAAGAAAAAAATATTTTTTTTCCGTGAAAGGTAATCCATAAGACATGACTATGACTGTGGAGAAGGTAACACTATCCAAACTTTTTTTCCCTCCTTTTCTTCCCCAAACACAATAGAAATTTTTCCACTACAAGTTTTTCAATAAAAGGGAAATATAATGCACGCGTCATTGTCATTTCGCGATGATTGTGAAAGCGAAGTTGCATTGACAATTTGACAATGTACTTTTTTGGCTTTTGCAGCAGCTATTACACTCCAATACGTTATAATAGCAGCTATGCATCCATAACATCTATAACATTCAGCTCCCCGCGTTTAATATATTTTTTATCTTTTTCTGAATGAAAGTGTTATTGTTGTTGTTCGATAATAATGTGAGTGGCTCTTACAATCATCCGACAAAAGAGGCTCCCATTAGCCTATAAGTTAGACGTATTCAGAACAACTTTTCCTTTTCTTTGGCCCTTTCACTCGGATTGGCAGGGAAGCTATAGGGCTTTGCATAATACAGGAAAGTACTCCTTGCTCATTATTATGCATTGACTGACTGACACATGGCGCTACTAACTTTTTCCCTTTTCTCTTGTATTTCAATTTGGAGTCAATGGACCTTACAATATATAGGAAAAAAGTGGGGAAGTGAAGTAATGAATAAAAAAAGTTTTTTTATTATAGGCTAGGCTTGAGCAGTCAATCTTAACCATCACCAAAAAAGAAGAAAAAAAATTGGTCTAACTAAGAAGCTTTATCAATTTGCGAAACTGCTCGTTCCTCCTTTCCTTTAAATTAGACATTTTTTAGGTAGTCTGTGAAGAAATATTCAATTCATTTCACTTCACATGGCAAAATCTAAGACGAAATTTTATTATGCGTGATTTATCTAAAAAAAATGTGGAGTAACCGATAAAAATTGCAATTTTAGTCTTGTTGCTCCCAAAAATATAATAATTTTGGAGCAGTTGTTTCTAAGAAAAATTGACTTTTAGTGGAAAGAGTGTAAAAAAAAGTAGGATGGATAATTTTTTTATTCTCCTTCAATTTCCGCCGCTCTCTTGCTCCTTCCTTTTTAATATTAAAAAGTAATATTTTCTGGAATGAGAATGCGCGGTAAACTGGAGCATAAATAATAATAGACTTTTCCTTCTTCTTCTCTCCTTCAAACGAAAGGAAGCTTTCAATCAGTGACTTTCACTCTACTTTATCATAATCAGTATGAATAATAACTGGATTCTCCATCATCATCACTATCGCCATTACTGTTAGTTCTTGTCATCATCATTATCGCAGCCACTTTTTTTGTGTGCTGCTATACCACTGCCACCATTCTTTCCCCAGGACAGGAGCATATTTCACAGAAAGTGTAATAAAAGACGGTTGCTCATATGCGTCCACCACTCACTGTTCGTGTTCACTCTCTTATTACAAGATATTTTTTTTGGGAAAAATTGCAATACTTTTTCCCCTGAGCACCGTCAACAAACTCATTTTTCACTGGGTCGCAAAAGCAAATTTTTTTGCCAAGAATGTAAAAAAAAGTTTAGTCGAAGTTAGGCCCAAAAGAGCCGAAAGCCATTATCAGATATTTAGCAGTGAAAAAGTGAAAACTTCACGTCATCATCAACTACAGCAGGCATCAGAATGTATGATCTCATCATCACCCTTTTACGTTCTTATTAGTGCGGGAGCATAAAAAAATTGTAACTGGCTTGGCTGAGGGTAAAGTGAAAGTGGAAAGGAGCATAAAAAATATGTTTAAAAATAGCTCTTAAAATAGAAAAAAAGGAAAAAAGTCAGGGAGTACGATGAACGCATAGTCAGCCTCCAGACGGAAAAGTGTGCCTTTAGTCTCCATGTACGAATTTATTTTTTTTCAGCCTAAAGTTATTGCATCACTCATGTCTAGTGAGCGTACTTGTAGCCTCTTCTCTCCTGGAGAGGGAACGCACTTTTTTCTCGCAGGAAAAAAATCTTTTTTTAACCCTTCATATTTTTTTCATGTCTAGTGAGCGTACTTGTAGCCTCTTCTCTCCTGGAGAGGGAACGCACTTTTTTCTCGCAGGAAAAAATTCTTTTTTTAACCCTTCATATTTTTGTGAAGGGAGAGAATATGTAAAAATTAGAGCGGAAAGTAAATTTCCCGTGCCTTCTTCATCTCTTTCTTGCGAAAATATTAGAGTCCCGAGAGAGTGGTTCCTGCTCTTATCCGTTTTACTCTTTTCTAAGAAAAATCCCTTATTTAATAATACATCAACATGTGTAGCCAGTTTAGTAGCTTGTTCCTTAGGATTGCATTTTTTTATTTTGTTTACGGTATGATTAGTTCTCTTTCCAGACAGTTGCCCTTCCTCTCCCATTTTCATATTCATCATTGTCATCATGATCATCAAAATGAATATATTTCTTGAGAAATTTTTTTATTCTTGGAAAAGGCAAAGCTCATCAGTGAGGTACATGTAATCTTGATTACAGTAATGACTTCTGAAAGCATAGGATTTACAATTTTCGGGGAATGGAGAGTCAAGTCTACAGCACTAAAAGCGATGACTGCATTATGGGACTTTGGGAGTTTCCTTTTTCGACAACGCAGCAGTCATCACCTTCCTGTCTGGATTTGGAAATACAAGGGGAAACTTGTTGTCGGCCTTCTCCTCGCTGAAATATGTACTCTAGTTCCTCCAATCAAGAATAAATCCATTTCCAGTGCCGCTGGCAGCTCCGAAAAAAATTTTATTCATTAATAATATAAAAAGCTGCCTATAAAAATTCTTTGGCATTGGATTTTTAGAAGCCCCCGAAAAATAGAAATATGCTTGTTCCACTGCCACGGGAAGAAAATTGGCTTAAAGAAAAAAAGTTTATCCTTTTTCTCCCAATTTCCACCGTAATAACTCACCCATTCATATAGCCCCAGGAAAGAAAGTTTTACGAGCGTAAGTCTGCGCGCTTTCATAACTGTCGCTTCTCCAAAAATACCCTGCCATTTGAACATCTATTAGGAAACTCCACTAATCCACAAGAAGTTTGGGAAAAGGAAACTAATTTTTTTACCGTTTCCGGCCAAATTACATGACAGTTCATCTAATCAGCTGAGAAAAGGAAAAAGAGAGCAACGCTAGACAGAAAAAAAGGAATTCGGGTGTACGCAAAATGGCACATTCCATTTTCCCTCCTCAAATATTACAAACTTTTCCCCTCTTCCATTTAGCTTTGTCGTGCGGTCATTTAATGAGTTTTGGTATTAGCCGCACAATCTACGAGGTGCAGTAAAGATGTCGTGTGAAGTGGCCAGTGGTCAGCTGAAAATTGTGATATGATCGCTTTTGCTGAGCGGCAAAAATGCACGGCTTTAGCCACTCTTGATGATTCCATCGTGAAAGGCGATTTGCACTAAGGAACTTCTCTTTCCTACAAACAATTCCATTTTTTTACTTCTTCAATTACCCACTTTTGCTTGTCCCAGAGAAAAAAGGGGAAAAAGGAGGGAAAAACCGACAGGGACAAACAAATATATTTTTCTTCACTACTTTTCCCTCCGGTGAAGTGCCCTTTCTGTATAAAAAATACATGACAATTATAACTGTTACGATTATTCCTACTTTTCCTGTCCCTTCCTTACAGCGTACTTCAGCTCATCATAAAGTACAGGGAACAAGGAGGAGGAAAACAGTTCCGTAAAAAAATTTGCACGTGGTTCCTCAAGTCAAAAAATACTTTTTTTCCTTTTCTTTCTTATGCTCACCCTACCCCCGTAAAAATAACTTTTTTTCTGTGTTCTCCCAGAAAAGAAAAATGACAAGAAATTGACCAACTTTTTTTTCTCTCACTTTTTATAGCAGCTATTAAAACAACTACTTGTACAACTTTACTACAAAATGGGATTTCCCTATTCCCTCATCCGCTCCTCTCTCCACATTTCCCGTTTTCCACTCTTCTCCAGCCATTATGCTTATTAGGCTGACGGCGGGGAGTGTGCACTTTTTTTCCTTATCCACTTCCCTAATATTGCAAAGTGTCCCTCCAAAGTGGGTCCCTTCTCTCGGAGGACCTCAAAGAAAAAAATGTATTTCGCTTCTTACTTCATTTCTTATCTTTCCACTGAAATGATTATTAATAACAGGAAGAAAAGGGAGAGGAAGCAAGAAAAAGCAAAAAAAGGAATACACTTTTATTTCCACTGGAAGAGGAAGAGAAGAAGGGAGCGAAATGACAAAACAAGTCTAGTGGAAATGCACTATAAAAATGTATCTGTGCCTATATATACCCGTTTTCTAAACTCTTCCCGCCACATCCACATAATGCACATAGAGTCGAATGGAGAGAACTTTAACCTCCTTCCCGGGGTTTTTCTCCCACAATGCTTGAGAGTTTTCTCCCAATTTGAGGGGAACTACACCATTCTCCATTCCTTCCTGACAATAATGGATACAAATGGATGCTTCCACATACTAGACAAAAAAATCTCGCGTGGATTTTCCCTATGTCTCCCAAAAAAATAGAAAAAAAGGGGACGAAGTGTGAGTGTGTTTGTCTAGTTCCTTTCCTTCCCCCCACTTCTTCATCATTGCGACGGCTAAGAAAAAAAAGTAGAAGTTAAGAAGGAAAACACACTTAAAAATATATGTACTTTTATGCATATTGTGCCCGCACTAATTTCCACTATCCGCTGAATGTGCTCATAGCAATAGTACAATTGGGAGAGAGTGAGGTGCTAACTTATGAAAAAAGGGAAGAAATTTTTTTTCACATCCTCAGGGAGCAACGACAATTCGCATTCTGCACTTTTTCCACTTCACTATTTTTTTCGCTTTTCTCCCTGACATTTTAATCTCGGAGGTATCCCTTAATAATTTTATTGCACGACTTAAGGCGAACGGAGAGTGGAAGTGGAAAGTGGAAGTTGATTTCATTTTTGCTTAACCTTTCACATCCCCTTTCTTTGAGAATCCTATTATAATAATAACTGCCAGAGACAGTGGTCCTCCATTCTATTTAGTGGGGGAAGAGAAAGAAGAAAAAATTGGGATGAAGTATGAGAAAGGTGAAGGGAGCGAAAAAAAGAGGAGGACTTAGGACTTGGGACTTGGTTCCTTTTGCATTAGGATAAAAATGGTGACAAGTGGAACGAGTGGGACTATATTGTAGATGATATTTTCCTTGTTTTAGTGGCAATAATGAGCATGTATTTTTAAGGGAGAAAGTGGAAGAGAAGAATATTGAAGTGACATATGACAGGGGAAACGGAGGAAAATGAGAAGGAAAAGGAGAAAGAGCGCGGTTTACTGAAGCAGAAAATACTTTCACTTGCGCTTCATCTCGTCTCCCGCTATTGTTTTGGTTGGTGGCACCACCACTCCCAACAAAACACTGGAAAAGTCAAGTTGAATGCCTTTTCCTCTTTGATAAAACTGGGATGATGAAAGTTTATCGTCAAGTGAGGGCCACACACACGCGTTCCGGGATGAAAGTGTTTCACGTCGGGAGGAAAAAAGTGGAGGAGAATAGCCGCGTTTTCGCGAAAGTTGAGAGGGCCACTTTATTTAAATTACGACTGGAGCAAGGACAACACACACTCTCTCTCTTTCCAGCACTACACTCCAGTTTTTTTCTCACACACCCAAACACAATAAGGACGGATGAGACAAAAGGGAAACTTTTCCATTTGTTTGGAAGATAGACACGTCATACCCCATGCATGTTTCCTTCTATGCGAATTTTCTGAAGACGAAATTCTTTGTAAGAAAATTTTTTTTCACTCTTGGAGCTCATATTTAAGCACACTCCCAAGCAAAATACAATTACTTTTTTTAGAGCTGAGCAATGTTGCGAATTTGTTTACTGGAAAAATTGTGATTCCCTCTTCTCATTCACAGCTGGAGAGAGAGAGAAAATTGCACGTCAGGAAAAAAGAAGGACAGCCGACTATGAAAAAAGGATTTTTTTTATCATCATCCCCATTGACACGCCAAGCATTAGGTTAGTGTTCCTACTCAAAATTATTTTTTAAGATATGTATCGCCACCACCGCCCTACTTATTTACAGCATTTTTTTTGCCGGCTATCATAATTCCCTAGTTCTTGGAGGAAAGGAAAAAAAGTATTTTTTTCTGGAGGAAATCTACTCATTTTTTTTATCAAGTCGTAAAAACAGGGACTGGGAGCACCAAGCTGATTCAGATTTGGGCTAGAGCTGGAAAATGAAAATAAGAAGGGAAATGGTGCTCCCACGCACACAAGCAGTATTCCATCTACTCTGTCAGCGTTGATGACAATACAGAAGATATTGTGCTGTTTAGTGCCTGATATGCTGTCTGGAAGGAAGAAAAGCTCTAAAAACAATGATGTTTCTGCTGTAAAGCCGAAAACACAATTTATTTATTTTCTCATTGGCTGCCACGACATAAAAAATATTGTGGCTGAGCATTCTCACCTTTTTCTCCCTCGTCCTCCTTGAAAAAACGGAGGATCTACGAGAAAGTTAGTATTTTCTTCAAAAACCATGTCAATCCACAATTTTCTTTTATATAAAAAGCAGGTGACATGAAAAAAATACATATTCCAGTAGTAACAAGCTTATATATTTTTTCCAGAAGAAAAGGGAAACTTCTTCTAATACAATTCCAATTTTTTTTCTGAGTTTTTCCTCCACAGAAGGAAAGGAATAAGACGGCTCACACATGGCTCAGCTCTCGTTTCAGTCTCGTCACATGTTTTATTTTCACCGGGAGACCAAGGGAGGAGTGCGTCGAGATGTAATTGACTTTAGACAGAAAATCTCCAGTGGGATCTCCCCACATCAGAGACACACACACCAGGCCCAGCATAAAAAATACTCAAATATATAATATACGAGGGTTATTCCCTCCTCTCACTCACTTCCACGATGAAAAGAGTTACGATCATATAAAAAAAGAAGAGAACTGGAGTAGGTTTGGCTGCACCGTTATTTCTCCTTTTTTCTGGAGAATGGAAATGAAAAAAAAACGAAAAAAAAGATGGCATGACACAAGAAGAAAAGAGGGGAAAGCTCGTCTCCAATATATATATATTTTTTCTCCGTTGTAGTTTTAATGCAGTGCATGCAGAGAAATTGTATTTTATCAGGTAACTCCCACTCTCCCACACACCCAGCGGTTTGGAAGCGTGAGCAAAAGTTAAAGCTAACCTTTTTACAGTGCTTTGCCTCCTTCTGCTCTCTTTTCAGTGCGTGCTCACTAGTGCATGAAAAAGTCTGTGTGACAAACGAAAACGAAAGAAAAAAATCTTTTTTTTCTAGGAAACTACTCCACACCACTCTATTTGTGTTGGGAGATATAGCAGTAAAGTAAACAGGATTATTTTTTTATAGCTCCTTTTTTTTACTTTCGCCTTCCTTTTAAGGTCACTCACTACAACTATTTTAGAGGGATAAAGGTGAAAAAATTGTATTTTCGGAGGTGGCGAGCAGCTAACTAGGAGTAGCCTTTCTACACTGTACAGAAATCATCTTTTCTTTGTCATTTTTACACGAGAAGTTGCAAGAAGAAAAAAAAGTTTATTTTTTTAGGAAGGCTCCTTCATCTTTTAGCATCCGGAAGTAAGGTTACTGCATTTACATTAGCAACATGCTTTCATGCTTCTTTCGCTTTCCTGTAGAGAGTGAGGGCTCTCCACTCCGCCACTTTTCTGCAGTACTGTTTACCGCCGTGAAAGGGAAAAAAAGTTTTGTGCAAAAATGGAAGAAAAACAAAGGACAAGTTTGGAGAAAATGCCTTTTAGGCAGTATACAATAAAAACTCTGTTTTCTCTTAACTAAAAAGCTAAATGGAGGGAGGAGGTATATGTCAGAGCATAAAAAAGGAATTTTTTTTCAGTCTCTTACAAAAAAAATATATTTTTTTTTACTTGGCTGATTACACACAGAAAAGAGAAGAGAAGGGATATAGACTTAAGAGTAACAACGGTTTTTTTCTGTTTGCAAATTAAACAAAGGTTATAACAATTTAATAGTTTGTTCCTTTCATACTTCCTCTCTCTTGTTTTTTCAGCAACTTTCTTTTTTTTATACTTTTATTCCTTAATGTGAAAGGGAATCAGCTATACAAACCACTTTAGTAATATATTTTGAAATGCGGTGGTGTGGAGCAGACGGAAAGAAAAAAAAACTTGTTTTGTAAAAAAAGCATTTTTTCATTCCTTTCCTTCCCTTCCCAATCTACACAATGAATAGGAGTATAAAGTGAGTAGACAGCCACGTCAAAAATATTCCTTTCTCCATTTTTTTGCATTTGATGTTAGGCAGCTCCAAAAAACTTTTCACCTTTTTCCATCATAAAAATCATCCTCATCACCATATACTCGTCCTTTATTCCAGCCTCTTCCGAGTTCCAACTTCCTCCTTTTAAAGAGAAAAAAAGTTTTTTTTGTGTATCTCCACAATACCAATTTTTTGTATGGGGAAGCAGCACCAGCAAGAGGGAAAGAAGGTTAAGGAGCCTTCAACTTCCCATTTACATATGTACACAAAATTACTCGCAATCATGGCGATGAGCATATAAAATTTTGTACAGGAGATTTTCTTTTTTTCTACCCGCCTGATCTTCGTCTTGTCAAACAAAAACAAGCTGCCAATTTGCAGTCCTTTTCTTCTCTTTCTCATTTTAGGAAGCTTTCTCCGCTTTTTTTGTGTCCATTTCCGACAAAACGTCCTCATTCTAATACCTCTTCTATTTACCATATTTTTCTCTCTTCCCCTCCCGTCATTCTTCCTCCGTTTGTATTTTTTTGAGGGAGGGAGACATGTAATTTGGTTAGCTGAAGGAGGAAGAATGCGGTCTGCTCCGTTTTTTCTCTGATAATCAAATCGACAAAAAAAGGACTACAGCTTAAAAAACTCTCTTTCCACGCATCACATCATACAGAAAGTTGACTATACCGGGAAAATGTGGTGTAAGGACAAAAAAATAAATTTGAAACAAGAGACGGGTTCTTCCTTGGGCGAGATTCATCTATTTTTATAGAAAAGGAACCCATTCATTCATGCAGCGCAACATGATGGAAAAAATAGCCGTGCCTTTTTCCAAGCAATGTTTCGGAGCTCATATAGCTTCCTGTTTCTCCCCTTCCTTTTCTCTCTTTATACAAGAACACAATGTTTTTATGCTTGTTAGCGGTAATTGCATTGTTCTACGGTGAAATAGGAGTGAAAGTGACAATAGACAGGGAAGCGGGAAAAAATAGACAAGTCCCATTCATACTACCAGAGAGGGAAAAATAGAAAGGGAGGAATGAAGCTGTAAAAGGTCGGCTTTTCCTTTTTTCCTTTTCCCTCACAAAAAAAAGTATTTTTAGTGAGTTGCCGTGAGTTGGAGGGAAAAAAAGAACATTTTTACGGGATGTAGTCCCATCCTCTTGCAGTATAAGTATTGTCATCCTTCTCGTCTTTCCCATTTTTGTGAGAGCACTTGGCCATGATTCTTTTTTGGAGTGTCGAGTGGAAACGTGAAGCCACTGTCCCAGCAGTGATACCGGTATCAATATGTCGCTAACTGAAACTCGCCTGCATGCATTTAACTACGAGCATATTTCTACCCAGCTGCTACTTGGATATAGCGCGTACCCTAATACAACACTTTTCGGTCACTTGACTACTCCGAAACGTATCTTTTGGAGGGAGACGAAAGCAGTAATCATGCCAGAAAAGAGCTGGAACGAAAAAATTAAATGAACACTTGAAACCTGTAATTGTAAACGCGTGGCACTATATGGCATGGTAGTTGGCACTCGGGGATAAATTATAAATTGAATACCTAACACCAAGCCCATTTCATACTGAAGATAAATAATATTTTTCCCATATTCAAAAAAAAATCCATTCTTCTCGTAGGTACACTGAGCGGTTGGATGGATGCAGTTGTTGCAACTTGGGAAGAGACAAGCATAACTAATCGAATATATTTTTGAGAGCTGGTACGAAGAAATTTTCCGGCTGGTCCGGAAGATAGTGATTAATGTGCATTAAGCGGGGTCGGGATTCTCAGGCTATATATTCTTTACGATGACACGCTCCCCCATGAATTGTTCATTTGTTCCTGCTCGTTGAGGTGTTCCCAGATTGCATCTTTGCAGTTGCTCATTGGCTAAAATACTGCAAAAAATCCTTGATATGATTTGTTTGTTGTTTGGCTCTTGCATTGGAATTTTGTTTTTGCTAATTATCCACTCCTAGTTATTTTTACTGCTCTAGAAAAACGGGTGCATTGACGGCTGTAAACTGCTCACTCCCAATCAAATTTCGACTCACGACGGAGCTATTTTCTCCGACCTAATATATAAATATTGGAAATTTCCAACAGCACATCTCCAGTTAATCAACTAAAGTTGGGGAAACCACCACCCTCCAGGATTCCAAACTATTCATCATGAAAAGCTGAGTCAATAAAACAGACAAAATTGAAAAAGGGGAAAAAGTTTTTTTTACTCTCATCAAGAAAAAAGAACTTTTTAAAAAGTTTATTTTTCGAGGAATAATAAAAAAACGCAGCAGCCTGTGACAAAAGAAATGCATGTTCTCTGCACTTTTCCTTCCGCCTCATAGCACCCATCATTATAATAACTTTTTTGGGGCTGAAACTGAAAGTTATTTTCTCTAAATTTTTTTCTACTGTCCTCATCACATTTACCAACCATCACACCGCTAAAAATAGCTTTGGATTTAGTAATTGTGTAAAATAAGTGCAGTAAGTTTGGTGGGTGCTCTCAACAATATTTTTTTCTCGGTAGGATCATGACGTGAGTTCGTCATCAAGCACGAAGGGCAGAGTAAGATCACGTCTTGGCGAGTCAAGTATGTGCTCTCTGTACACTTTCCCCATTATTATTATTGCTCAACTGCATCGCACTCCCTAATTTTCCCCATTGAACGTGAATAATGTCTTTGTTGTAGTTTTAGGTCGTGCTCTCTTCCTCCCCCTCGACTATTTCTTGAAGGAGATTGTGTTTCCCAAATAAAAAGGAGAAGGAGTCAACGAAGCGAGGGAGAGACAGCACAAATGTGAGGAAATCATTGTTTTAAGTGCGAGAAAAGATAGAAAAAAGGGAAACGAGAGAGATATGCCACGGGGAAAAAGTTTTCCTTTTGCTTATTACTTCCTCAGTTTAGTTTTGTTCCTGGTTTGTCTCTACGTCCTGTGGAGGGTGAAACTACTGAGGGAAAAGTTGACGGAGAAACGAGACCTGGGAAAAGGGATCAAAGAAAGACTTTCCCAGTTAAAGCAGAAACAGTCATCAAAGTGCAAGGAAGGACTTGTATCAGAAAAATGGAAAAAGTACCAGGAGAGGAAGCGCTTCTAGTGTGTGGAGGGAGAGAGACCACCGCCATATCACAATTTGGATCTCTTCACATCACTTTCAGACACAGAAAAAGGATATACATTGTAGATACAGATTACAAATGCGATAGCTACAAAAGTCCGCATAGAAAAGAATTTTTTTTTGTATATTTTTCCTTTTTTTCTCCTTTTTACTACTTTCATCCCTCCCGTCCTCTTCCTATCTGAAATTGTCGATGAAACGAGAAGGAGACAAACCGGAAAATACATATTAAGCTGGGAAATAAGAGGGAAAATTCCAAAATAGGATTCTTCCTTACATCTCCGCATAAAAATGGGCGAACCAATTCCGGTGAAAAAAAAACTTCTCTTTTTTTACATTTCTCTTCTATGAAATATGCATGGGAGAAAAAAAATAGCAGGCCACCACACCAGACATACAGAGAATAAGGTACAGAGAAACGAGCTCTGGTCCTTTTTTTCAGTCTCCATAATATTTATTTATATATATAAGAGTGTGCGGTAGCGTAGAACGCGTCAAAAAGCCTTTTTCTTTTTCAGAGCACTCCTCCAGTTTCCGCTTCCACTTGAAAAATACGGAAAATGTAGTTGGGAATGAAGTGAATTGATATTATTATTACTACTATTACTATTATTATATTTTTTGGAATATTTTACCTCTCTAAAAACCCAAGTATTTTTTTCCTGATGGGATGCCTGCCTGTGGCTTTATCCACTTCTTATGCAATTGAATGACAGGAAGCCGAAATAGATATGCTCGCCATTCCCACATACGCGCCTTTGTGCCTTGTACACTTTTCTTCCTGAATTGAATTCATTCTTGTGTGGAGAGAAAAAATGAAAATCGAAGATTGAAAGCTACTGCCACTCCACAACCGCAAGAAAAAGAAAAAAATATGTGCTATCTTATACTCGTACCTCCCTACTTGCCTATGGTGTTATAGCTCTGGAGAAAAAAAAAGTAGATGGAAAACCAATAACAAAAAAAGACTGGAAAGATACTCCAGTTTTTTTTCTCTTTTTCTCCAGTATCAGGGGAATTCGAAAAAAAGTGAGAACAAACTTAGTGCGCATTGAAGGATTTTTTTAGATGTAGGTGAACACGAATGCATATTTATTCCAGTTTTCTTGTGTGTGAATGAATGAGTTCCGAAATAGGAATATTTTTCAGGAAGGAGATATTAGAACTTGTCATGAAATCCTCTTCACTTTTCTCTTCTCACTTTCTTCTTAGTTCGTGGGAGTATGGACGCCTACCCAAAAAACCCCAAAAATCTACCTTTTTTCATTCCAGAAATATATTCTGAGGAACTGCTCCCAAATGGAGAAACTTTGTTTGAGATAGGTTCTCTAGGTTTTTTCCCGATTTGTCAAAAAATGGAAAGGAATGTGCTATATTTCCTTTTAAAGATGTGGTGAAAAAAGGTAGGCTAGTGATGGTTCTCTGTGTAAAACGCATAAAAAACTTTTTTTTCTGGAGAAGATGAAGAAAGGAGGAGACAGGCACTTTCCACTTTGTGGCTCCCTTTACAACCTATTTATATGAGGTGGATGAGATGATGATGAGGATGTTATTGGAAAAAAAGTTTTTTTTCCTTTACCAAGAAAAAAATGGTGTCCTTCACTATTCCCATGTGAGTTAGTGTACCGAAGTGCACGTAGCCTGTGTAAACGTAGCACATTCACAAATATATTTTTTTCTGTTTCGGTTTATGCAAACCTTTCCATTTTAATCCATCTCCATATATTTTCCCATCCCGCCTTTTACTTCCGCTTTTCTCCTTGTACTACGAATAAAAAGCAGACGGATACGAAGGAGTGGAATAAAAACCTCAAAAAAGTGTTTTCTGCAAGTGATGGTTGCAATAAGGAGGTTTCCGTTTCGCCGCCGCCGCAAGAAGGAAAAAATTTGCATCATCATTCAACCCGAATTGAATTTCTTTTTTTTTTTCGCAAAATAGAAAATCGTGTGCATCTACCGCACTCCACAAACACTGCATAAAAAACAGCAGCGCTTATTTTTTTTCTCCAATCCCTCCTCCATGTCATCTACTCATCTCCCATTTTTATGCCCTACATAAGGAGGGAAAATGCCAGTTTGGGAGTGTTTATCCAGCTCTCCATTTACAATTCTCTTTTCTCACAGTGGCATCACCCAACTATAATAGGAAAATATATCTACTTTGCTCGGATTTTCTCTAGAAAATCACGACTTTCTTCTTTGTTGCCCTCTCCCATATATCTTTTCCTTTCATACTTGGAAAATCATTGCATTTCTTGCTACCTGAGAGTGTAAGCCACTTCTTCTGGAACACCTGCTTTCCCTCCTCGCACCGAGAGAAAAAAAGGGTGGCGGAGAAAAAAAGCGCAGTAAATAAATTCACCTGACAACTCACAAAGAAAGACAATGATTCCCTGCAGCAGTTTTAACTCCGCTCTTGTTTATGTTGGCGTCTTGTCTGTTGCGCACTCAACAACAGCACTGAAGGAAAAAAAATAGCAACACGCCAAAGCGAAAAGCCACCACACTGCTCCGGCGGTGCTGTTATTTTTGGCTGGCGCTCCTGCAATTCTAGGCTCATTAAACATTTAAGAGCCCACCGACGAGGTAGAGTTTATCACCCAGAGCGGACAAAATATGTACGGGAGAGGAGACTCCCACCTCTCACTCTTTCCCATATTCCTTCTCTTTTCTCCACTAAAATACACCTTTTTTTCTATATAGCCTTCAGGTCTAACTCTAACTACATGGGCATGCGAATTCCCATAAATCTCGTGTGAATGTGGTGGCGATATTATGCCTATAGTGGTTGTTTCGATAAAAACAAAAACTGTGTAAGGAGGAGGAAAGCGGCGCTTTTACAATTTTCTTTTTGTGAATAATTCACAAAGCAAAATGCTCTTTTTTCTATGGTGCTCTCTGTCCTTGGAAAAGAAGGGAGTTTCTAAGAGGCGCTTGACACCATACAGTGGAAGAGGAATAAACGCATTTTCTTTTCCGTTCATCATCCCTGTCACCGAAAAAAAAGAGTTTGTGGCGGTGGATGGAGGAATGGTGGATCTAGGGATTGGAGTGGAGTGGAGAAAGCTATGTAGTATTTATGTAGGTGTTAGTGAGCAAATTAGGATAGAAGTGGATAGCAGATGAGCAGCTGCCTCTCAAAAACATACGCTACCGTTGGCGGTGATAAATTGAACAGAAATTAAATTAGCGGACGATCGGCTGAACTTGAACGTGATTTTTTAGAGACTCGTCACACTTATTTTTAGGGAGGTAACGTAATTTGCAATCACACATCATTGACTATGTTTTATGGGAAATGGTGATGGCTGTTATTTTATCAAAAGGTTATTTTTTTTTATTACTTGTAGCCACCAATTCTAATAATAAAAAAGAGATTTTTTATGAGTGCAATTTTCACTGCTTTTATTTCTAACTTTTTTCCCCAGCATCCGCTCCCAGCGTGGGCATAATATATTTTTTTCTTCCATTATAGTCCCTATAGCTAATTGAGTGCAATCCACCCGAAGCATTTTCTTTTATATTCCGCTGCATGCACACCCGTAAAAAAATCTGTGTTGGATAGCCAAATTCAAAGTTCAATCTCTTCTTGCAACTGCGGACGGAATTATTCCCGGAATTCGAGACAACTTCTAGTGCCAATTTTAAACATGACCACAAAAAGTCACCTCATCGACACAAATACATACGTGCCAGGGAAAATATAAAAATAAATGAAAATAGCTTCTTCTGCTGATTTATCTCATTCCATTATCATTAAAAAACTGCAGCGCCGTTTTCTTCCGCAACTGTAACACTATCTCTCTCTTCCTAAGTTCACCGCTGCACTGTCAGTGTCATTAAACGTCAATATTTATACTGCACTTTTTTTCCTAGTTTCCTTTCCCATTCTCTACAACTCTTTCTGCGTGGAGGACTTTTTTGCTAGTGTTTTTCCTGAGAGCATAAACATATCCAAGCTACTTTTACAGTGTTTACAAATTTTAAAATCCGGATAAAAATTCTGAGCTGCTAGCGCTTCCAATATTTTTTTTTCAATGAAGTGGAATGTTTCCTCGTTTCCGATGTTATTCTTGCTTTAATGAGTGCATAACTTATCTAAAGTGCAACCATACTTTGCGACCCCATCAAAACAATATTTTTTCCTTGGCACGAAGCAAAAACGTCGACAGAGGAGAAATCCTCTAAAAATCACTTCTCACACTGAGAGAGCAGAGGCATCTCTTCACCGATTTTTTTTCACCCATTCTGAAAAAACAGCATTTTTGCTTCCCACCTCTCTCTCTCTCTCTCTCTCTCTCTTTACATTTTAAAAGAAATAGCACATGAAAAAAAGAGCACGGATTTTTTTAAAAAGTGGAACACTCCGAAAATCGGACAGAAAGGGAAGATGTCAATGAGATTTATGTTTCACTTTTCTAACTCGCCACTGGAATTTCTTTCGACACTTGCTCACTCCACAAAAAGCCATATACGCAAAGTCTAACCCCGACGCAGCTTCAATTCCTCTACCTAAGTAGACAAAAAAGGTTTTCTCACTTCAGTAAGAATAGGACAAAGCTGTATCGTAGCATTTTTTTCTCCTACTTCCTCCCAGAAAGCGTCTCGTACTGCTCTCACTCTCTCTCTCCATTTTTTTCGACTAAAGTCAATTTCAACTTGAACTTTTTTTCTTCTTCCCACTTTTTTCATTACTATACTTGTGTTAAGTAAGGTCCTCCTGTGTAGTATCAGCATCATCATATTACGCGTTTGAAAAAGGGATTTTTTTGTGTCCCTCCACGTACATACCACATTTTTCAATAAAATGTCGATATTTTAATGTATATATTTTTGAGTGTGTAAAAGTAAGGAGGAACAAGTCATCGAAAAGTTTTTTTTCTTTTCTCCTCTTCTCGTCCAATATCCCTCTTATTTTTGTGAAGTGGTGCTACCAGTGCATTATTGGAATGGTAGTTAAGCTTTAACTCGAAAAAAAACTTTTTGACTTGAGACAATTTTTGTTCTCTTCTTCACACTCGTTCCTCCCCAACTTAAAATAGTAATAGGGAATAAGTGTCGCTCACTTTAAAAAGAGAAAAATGGGAAACTGCTCAAGTGAAGCTGGAATATTGCCACTAACAAAACTCCCATTTCTTCCGCTTCCACAACAATTTCACTGGTGAGAAGAGAAGGTTGGGGGGAAAAAAGTCTCAACATTTTTTTCTGTTATTATTACACCACATATTCTAAAAAAGATAGCAAATGTAGTGAACGGAGAAACGAGAGGCAATATATAGATGACGGTAAATACGCTCTTATTATTGTTAGAGGAGAAAATGAAATGTTTCCTCTTCTTCCCTCAATTCTTCTTTCTACTTATTACCAAATAAGAATAGGCTCTCCGCAGTAGTTTCCGCTATTTTTTGTAGCTCCTTTCCCAGAAAAAAAATTGCGGACTATTTATCACCACCAAAGTAATAGCTCCCTCTCTATTCCCCATTGTCACCGCGGAGGGAAATAGAGAGAAACGCTAGTAAAATCAATATAGGTACACATTTTTTAAAAAGTCGCGGGAATAGTACTTTTCATATCCCATTATTATTCACAGTCCAGTGTTCCGCTCTCCTCACATTATTCTTAGTTTCCCGGAAAAAATTTCACTGGAAAAATAACTGGCAATAACAACAACAATAACAATAATGACGACAAAGGAAAAAAAAGTCTCCATTCCATGTCATAAATATTGCCAACTATTTCCTATCACAAGATCAAAAAGGGATAATATGAAAAGGTTCTCCGAAAAAAATGAGGTAGCCATGTAGTGGCAGTAGTAGTGCCGGGTCCTTTTCTTCCTAAAGTTCCCGTCACAATAACGGCACTGCTCTGCAGTAGAAGAGTCAGGGATGAACCGTTTATTTTGCAGACCTCCCATAAAAACCAATATCCATGCAGTTTTCATGATGAGGAATGATAAAAAAAAGCCACATCACTGCTGCTATCATCACATATGCATATTAGGAAGAAAAAAACTTTTTATGGAGTTGGAGTATACTTACAAGATAAGTTTGCCTATGGCAGGGAGGGACTCCAGGCAAAAAAAACGGTTTATGGGGATCGTGAATGGCGATGGTTTCGGGAGAGCATAATAAAGCCATTACGCCATTCTCATAATAGCCGAGGATATGAGTGATAGTGAAGGTTAAGGCAAAACCACTTTCTTTCTGGGATGATATGGTGTACGGTGTCACCGCATCATAGCATGTCAAAGTCATCCACCCCTACACGCAGACAACAAACCACACACCATTTTTAAAAAATATACGATTTTCCCCCAAAAAAATGAAAATGGTATTGGAAACGGGTGATAGGAAATGCATCGGGATCCATCCCCAAAAACAAGAATCCTTTTTATTGGCATCTGCATAGAGATAGCATTTCAATATTGGAAGGAGAGAAAAAAAAGTTAATAATGGAAGTGGAGTGAATTTCGAGGAAAAAAATCCAGCGGTTCAAGTATCCATGTACAATTTAATATGAGTGCCTAGGGGATCCCATTATTGCTATCAACAACTCGTAACGGTTAATAGATGCAGAGAGCTAGAGGAGCGGGTATTGATGTCAGCCAGATCATGTAGGGGAAATGACTTTCTCCCCTTGTGTGTGCTTCCCAGCTTGGCTCAATCAATTAAAAAAAAGAAATTTTTTGTTCCTGTATCACCAAACCAAACCACAGGAGTGTGCAGCTCCCGTTGTGAAAATATATATATATATGTGGGGAAAGGGGAGGTGATGATGGAAACTTTCACATTTCAGGCTCATATTATATATATTGACAGGTTGTGAATGGACGGGAGGCACGCAGGAGGGAGCGCCAGGACATCACGCTGGAAAATGTTTAGCCCCCTCGCAGTCATTAACAGTGACAACAAATCAATACCGTGCGGGGAAACCAATTGTCATCATTATTTTTCCCTGGTGGAACATCACACAGACCACACTGAAAGCCACAGAAGTGTGTCCCAGCCCTTCACCGTAATGAGGAAAATTATGAGGAAAAAGGAAAAAATTCAATATCATATCGTAGCTCATTATGATAGGAGTTGAGTGGAATAGGATTACGGAAAAAATGAAAATGAGAAGAGAATTACGGAATTATGGAGGAAAATGGTTTTCTGTGCAGATATCAAAATTCAAGAGTGACTTCCTTCCGCATTCAGATAGTAAGAAGGGAGGTTATACTTTTGCATTCCAAAATGACACGAGAAATACTTGAGGCGGATTCTGACAGTTGTCAACTGGTAAAAAACTAAGGTGGGTGTAATAAAAGGAGCAGAAGGGATCGTTTGATGGAACAAAGTGCACGAAAAGTTAGCTGTCATGTCATATGTCATGGAATTCCAGGGGAAATAATCGCGTACAAGGTTTTTCATTCGTGAAACATTGATACATTCTTGTATTTTTGTGGAAAGCCGGCGGGAGACTGGAAGAGTTTGATAAATCGATGCAATTTTGTCTTCCATTTTTTTGTACCCTGTTACTTTTTAAAGCTGACTGGGAAACAATTTAAATGCCTAAATGTAAATTGGTTTCACTTATCCAAAGCGGGAAAAGCACGTTTTTTTGGAAGGGAGTTCTTTTCTTGTGAAAGATTATTTTTGTGTGTGCTTCTCTGTCTCCCTCCAGAAAAAAAATTTCCTATTTACCAAGAAGGAATTAGAATGAGACAAGTTAAGTAGGGGGAATCAAAACATCAGGAGAAGAGGTATGTTTTCGTTGTGGGAGAGGAATATTTCACCATTGAGAAATATGTGAAGACAACAAAAGTGATGGCACAGCAAAGCATAACAAAGTGAGACATGTTAATGGATTCAGCCCATTTGCGTCAACCAATATGCCATTCTCAGCCTCATCAAATATTTCACATTTCTACCGTCTTCAAATAGATCCAGCTACAAGCTCCTTAACAATGGTGAAAAGGTCTCACAAGAAAAAAAGGTTTTTTTGAATTTGTATTTGAAAAGCATTTTGCCAGTTTTGAAAACTTCACCTTTATCAAACTGTAATCCGCAAAATATCACACAGGAAAACTTCAAATACGGCACATCTATTATTATATTAAGTTACTAAATATTTTCTAACTTTTTAGTGGCGCTTATTTTCATCATTTACTGCAACAAAAGGATCTAAGTAGTTGTCAAGTTGCTCATTCTCAAAACCATCTTTTACGTACATCATCTCAATTGGCTACGAAAGAATTATCATAAAAACAATCAAAAGCGACATGTCACAGTACGCAGGAAAGATGAAAAAGATATTTTTCACTACAGCTCCTTAAGTATGCACTTTTATTGACAGATCGCATAAATAAATATGGAAATTATTAATAGTTTGCGCTGTGCCCTGTGCTACATGCTCACTGTCACATACCAACTTTATTTTGTTTGAAAGGATGCGTGCATGACGATACCCAGGCAGAAATAAAAAAAAGTTTTAAAAAGTTTTTCGTGAAGAATAAGCGTAGCTATATCATTGAGGTTTTGACCGAGATGCATAATACATGATAGGGATATCTCACACTCACAATCAGCATCAGCGTGACGATGTGTGCGTAGAGCCAAAAGACAAAACAGTCTTCTGAAGTTTGAAACCAGCCAAAAAATAGTGCCGTATGAGCTCACTATTTATATATTTTTTTTATCATAGCTACAATCATTGTTCCGTAGTTGTACAGCCAAAACTTCCTGCACGTGCCATGTGCCATACGTAAACATGCAGATGAGATTTTTATTCTTAAAGTGGTGTATGCGACAATATCTCGAAGAGAAGAGAGCTGACGATAAGACGGAAAGAAATTGTCGCATATGAGGCGAATATGGAATGGGATGATGTGTGATGCAAAGTTGGGAGCTGTAAATATATAAATATTTAAAGTATATTAATGCGTGTGCCCATAAGCATATTAAAGTATGCACTTGGGGAGACGGCGCTTCTTTTAAGAAAAAAAACGGAGAAAAAAAATTGTCTACAAGTCTTGAGGAAAATAGATGGGAGCGGAACTTTAAAAGTTGAGAAAAAAACAACTTCTTTTTTCTAGCGTAAATGGGAGAGCTCTGTTTTCTTGGCTCTTGTCATATCACATGGCACTCAGCCTGCATTTTAAATGTGTACTTGGATAAAAAAATACACTATAGTCGCACTCCGCAAACACAGAAGCAGCCGGTTTTTCCAGGGATCCTTGCCTAACTCGTGCAAGTTATCATTCCTAAGCAGACTTCCTACTTAAAGAATATCAATGACAGTTGCACTAAAAAAAATATTTCCAAGTAAGAGAGGAAACAACGCAGAGATTCCATTCTTGTTTCTGGTAATTTCTCCTTTATTGTCTTCCCCACTGTGTGTGCTCTCACATCTCTGGAAAAGCGATTTCGTAAACTTGTGATGAAATTTTTACTTTGAATGTGCTTTAAAAATAGTTTACAAAAAATGTTTTGTGCTTTACTTGTGCCGGTGGTAGGCTTACACAATTACGCATACATGCAAACAATAAATATATATATTTTTGGAGGGTCTAAAGTCGAAAGTCTGAAGTTGGCGAATTGTGAAAGCAAAAGTGATCCCATAAAATTGATTTCACTTCAGAGGATTACTCTTTGTAGCTGAAAAGTCCTTTCAACTTTATATTAATTCCTGCTTAAATTTGAATTCGAGTTGGGGGGTTGGCAAGTTTGCGCAATCCACCAACTCCTATACTTTCCCTTTACATAACTTTTCCAATGAAATCACCCAGAGGCATTTTGCCATCTACTTTGGGGTTCCAGGTACTCTGCTGTAAGCTGATTTCTCAATGTTAGCAAATATTGAACAACTTGGAAATTGACTTGTTATCGGAATTTGCTTAAAATCTTGTTTCCGAGAATAATTTACGAAAACTAGCCAGCCTGATTTTATGCGCTAAGAGTGAATCTTGCTTCCTGCGCGTGGCAAACCCTCCACTCTCCCTTTCCTCACTACTAGAATAATGCAGACCAGAATTGTATTTCTGTTACTTTACCTTTTGTATTTATCGCATAATAAAAAATATTTAGAATGATAACGGTGTCGAAATACGCAGTCAATAAATAAATTGTATGTACGTGTAAAGTCATTTAACAGGAAGTCATCTAAGCCCTTACTGTAAAAGTAAACATGACTAACACACTGTTCAGCTACTAGTGTCATTCCAAAAAAAGATTTTTCTTAGGATGAAAAATTGAATGTGAGTATCAATTTAAAATTGCTATTAATGCACTCTCCTCCCCCTTACTGCTTTCAGTTAAATTGTCCTTTGTCCACCATCTATCACGTCATACCTCACGCTATCAGCTACTTCATGAGTGGAAGGATTTTCCACTGCCCAAACTACTGTATATTGTCGCCCATTATCAGAGATAATTTAATTCTGGGATCGCAAGAGCAGATAATTAAGGAGTT
>JAHZND010000862.1:0-12196 GCA_027744115.1 Acrocyrtus sp. NNG-2020 | reverse complement strand
ATGAGGACGGCTTACTACGCTTTCCCTGCTTTTTTGGGGCAACCCGCGTCGCTCATCTCCTCATCAGCAGAGGCTCAAACGGTGGTGGACTTCCTCCCTTGTCAATAACAACCGTTTGAAAATGAGTAAAGTGGATTCAGTTCCAGCCAGATTGAATGTGTGCCTATCCATTTCAGTGATTTTTATAGTCAAATAATATTCATCAGAGTTAAATTAAATTTTTATACTAATTACTAACTAATTTGTAGTTAATTGCATTCTGGCAAAAAATATTTTGCGGTTGAGTCTTCTTTTCAATTTATGATAATGTGGACGAGCTCGCTTTGTGTACATAAAAATGCCAATCTATAAATCCTTATTTACCTTATTAAAAATATAAAATGAAGAAAATGCAGTTGCACTCCCTTTATCAAAATCCAACAATGGCTAAATGGTATGCAGAGCGCGCACACAGTAACAAAATATTGCAGCTTTTAACAATGGCTTATTTTTTCATCCGTCTAAAAATCCAAACACACACATGTTCCCATATCATGACTAGAAAACAGTTATTGAAAACATACGTCACTTGACTCGATTTACAAAGTGTCTGTGTGATTTCAAATGATTCGTAATAAAATTCACAAAAATAGTCATTTATCATTCTTCCTTCCATCAGCCTTTCTCTCTCTTCAAATCACAACTCTGAAAGCACAACTGGAAGTACTTCACCAAAAATACAAATTGCTCTATGAACAAAGGAGGGTGGTGGCTCAAGCTTTTACTTCGAGTTTGTTTATTTCAAATCCATTCATTTTCCTCCATTATATCTGCTCCTCGGCTGAATCCAAAAACTTCGAAAAAAAATAAACCTGACCAAGTTGCAGTTCGCAACAAAAACGGTATTTTCGTTATTGTCTGGCTAAAACCAAGTAGCAGAATTTTCTGTTTGCTCAGTGCTCACATAACTAGTCACTAGATAATATTAAATATATGCGAGATGAGAACGAGATAGATCTCGCCAGTGAGGATGACGACGATGATGAGTACTTTAGCTCCTAAATACTTTATGACACTGCGATGTACACAGTGAAGTATGTCTCCGTGGGAGAGTTTTTACTGGTAGAAGTGGAGAGAAAACCATTATTCATCTTTTTCCACTATAATCCAAGCCATTACGCTCATTCATTTCCAAAAAGTTCAATTCATTCAGTTTTTCCGTGCTGCAAAACTGAGCGGAGAGTGTTTGAGATGATCGCGATGATGATGCGGCACAATCACATGATAAATGATGATTTCGACACGTTCCATATGATATTTTGTATCATCGCTAGAGATGATGATCGTCAAACAATCGGGAGAGATGAGCAGAGAGAGAGAGAGAGCCACCAAAATATTATTTAATGCTTCCCTGATCATCATCCATACCTACGCTGGTTAAGCTCTCGCTACCGATCGAGATTCTCTGATCGTCTCTACCATTGCGTATCATTTCATGTCACAACCACGTCATTCCGTCATCTTGTAGGATTTAGGGTACAATAAAATTATGGAATTTTCCACTCCAAAAACCGAAATGCAATACAGTAGCTTGAATAACAAATAAAAAATATTTTTCAACAAATTACTGCGCAGTTTTTTTTATAAAGGATGATGTTTCGGATTTTGATATTTGCTCAGAGCACACGCGGGGGTTTACAGGTTCTATTTTCCCCTCCGATCATCATTAAATAACGGATTTGTTCTGGCTTGTTAAGAAGAAGGATTATATTTTTATACGTGGAAGCTCAGCCATTTCTCCTTTCTGAAATTCTTATAAATATATATAACAATATATAAAAATTCTTATGATGATGGTTGGTGGTGGCGGTATCGTTACAAAATAATTAAGTTTGCGATACAAGTATACAAGTCATATCAAGGGACAAAAGATCTGCATTTTAAAGAATTGCTTGTAAGAAAACGCACTCTTGCATTTTCCATTTATGCTACCCCAATGCTGCATTATTTTTCTAGGTGCCTTTTCTGATAGAAGTTAAATTTTTGATGGGAAAGCAACTCGGGTTCAAATGGGACAGATTATTATAATTAGAGAAGGCACAATGCTAATGAAATCAAGGGAAAACGGGCAAAACCACCTGAAAAAAGCGCAACGGTCCGTGTGATAATCAGAAGAGAGCTCTCCGCTTCCCATTCCCATGTACCGTGAAAACCACAGCTGGAGAAGGAGGGAGGCTCCTCTTTCCATATAAGTCAAGTTCCATTTAGTGCTTCCAGTTCATGGCTTCCGCTAACTGTTAACTGGTGAACCCTCATCGTCATCATAGAAAATTATGGTAGCGCGTCTTGTTGAGCCAACGAACCGCCTAATTTTCACTAGCTTACGGAAAGTCGAGCATCAAGAGTAGTTTACCAAGTTGGAAAAGAGCATCTCATTTCAGCAAAAGTTCTCTGCATGGCTTCTGCTCGAGTAGTGGAGAGTGCATGCATTCTCGGAACTATATTTTTAATTAAAGGGTAGCCTGAAAAAATAGCTTAAATAGGCTTCTTTCTGAATTATGAACTGAAATGCGTGTAGGTATTTATTGGCCTGACATTTCCTTTCTGATTTTAATAATAGTATGCATTTCCCTTATTATTACAGAAAACGGAGGATGCTATGCATGTAGGTACTTTATGTGTGAAGTTCAGTTAAGGAAAAAAAGTTTTTTTTGAAAGAAGAATCTTCATTCCGGCTGAGCTGACACAAGCCTCCAATTTGGAGCTTAGATTGTATTGGTAAAAGGAGAGACGAATTTTTGGGAATAATTTCATAAACAAAATAAGTACGAAATAAAAGCACAAGCAAAAAACCAGTCGAAAAAGTAAATAGGGCTATTATGAGCGTAAATAAGCATGGCATGATTGGGACAAAAAATATTTTTTTGTGGAGGACCCTCTCCACAAAATAAAGGGAGCAGTCAGAGGACTATTAAAAGTACACGGTTTGGATTTAATGAATGGACTGGTTAAAAGGAGACCCGGTTCGGGTGCTTTGTCTCATTTTCCGGGTTCTGTTACCCTGTTGTGATTCCGTACAACTGTACTATCGCACTCCTTTTATAGGAAAAAATGGCATTTTGTGGATTACGCCGTGTATTTCATATTGCGTTTCACAATATATCAAAAGTACTTGTCGTTCTGTGCTTTTTTATTTTATAATCTGAGTGAGTTCAAAATAGGTTGAGCTCGAAGCTCCACGTTAGACTTGATTAGCAGCGATTGGAAAACATAAAAGGCGTTTTTAGGGAGGCTCTTGTTCATACTAAGAGCCGTGACTCAGTACAATTATTTAGTATGATGTAACTCTAATCGAAAATAAACTCAAAAAGTTCACAAATTCATGTTCTAACGAGCACAACACTACTATAACTCTGCTCATAGCTCAAAACAAACGAAGAAGTCTGCATCTTCTTTCATATAGAATACACAGTATGCAAAAAGTTTTTGATCAGCGTTCTAATTTGTTACAAAACAGAACTAAGAAAAAGGAATTCGGAACTAGGACAATGAGGATCTGACAAATCTATAGTCAATAATAATATCTAGGAGCACTTAAACCGAGTCCCTTTATCGCTTCTAAAAGATAACAAGATAAGAATAGGATCCCATCAGTGTTTTACTGCGTAATTGCTTTACCTGCTCTTACACCTTGTAAACTTTCTTAAATGAACGTGCTCCTTTTTATTAGACGACTGACGACTTGATGGATGCATGTGCCCCTAATAAAAATTGAAACTTTTCCATTATTACCATCTCTCCTGCTGGATTTTGATCACTTCAGAAAAATACTTCTCCAGTGAAAATGTAGAATGTAGCAACTTAGAAAACAACTTTATTATGACGGAGAGGGCTGTAAATAACTTGTAATCGTAATGTAATCATGCGCGATAAGACAACCACTTTGTTTACTAATCTCCCTCGTAGTTATTTCGTAATTGTAGTCTAGTTCTATATGCCTTGTGTTGTTTATAACAGAAAAATAGAGGTCATCATCGTCCCTTTTCTTCCTAAAGAATTGATTGTAGAGAGCGCACATAGCCAAATGTAGGACTCTTAAAGGCACAAGAAAAAATCCTTGAGGTTTACTGCTCCTTATTCCCCTTAAAAATTGTTTTCTGAGGGACTGGGTTTTTGTCAAAAAAAATTATGATTGACTTGAAACTGAATACCATTCCATTTTCTGTTTTGTTGGGCAATCACAAAAATTATGAAAAGGAGAGAAAAGGAGCAATATAATAGTAAAATCCTGTGAATGCGCTTTTTCTCCTTTTCTTGAAACTGTTAACATGAGCACCAGCACCTTGTTATGACTGTTGATGGCGCATAATACGACAAATAAAAAGTAGTACAACAAAGGAATGAATAATACGACATTGGTAGAAAAGGCATATAATGCTCGGCTGCTATTTACTATACACATACGATTAAATGCATAATGATGATAAAAGAGTGCACAAAAATATATATTTTACTTACGCTCTGAAGCTCCCTCACCATTACTTACGCTGTTTATTATTTTGTTATTATTACGAAGAAAAAAAAGTTTTTAGGGAGACTTCTCCCTCTCTCGTCATCGTCGTCAGCCCAGGTGTTGAGCAGCACACAGAGCTCAGTTTGACAGATTGCTTTGTTCGATTTTTATTGCGAGCATTGTAAAACTAGAAACTTGAGTTTTGCTTCGAGTAAGAGTGCAATAATAGTAATAAAGTGAAAATTCTTTAAGGAGATATAAATAAGTAAACATAAAAATGAGGCCGTAAAGGTGAAAATCGCCAGAAAAACGGTTGACCTAAAATTTAAAAATCTCTTCGAGTAAGCCAAGCCAGTAAGCGGGTTTCTTCGTACCTGTAAAAAAAGCACGAAGAGATTGAGATCTTGTAGAGATGAGTGATTGGAACATTGAACTGCTGTTTTTGCCATTAATTAGAATTCAGTGGAAATAAAAATAAAACATTTAAATTCAGTGGCTGCAGAAAACTTGCTTCGTTTAATTTACTATTTGTTCTATCCCACGGTCTACATTTGCATGAGCAGTGGAGATGGAGAGAATGAAACTTTGTTTACAGTTACAGGTTCAAAATCGCATTGATCATCGTAAGACGGCAAGCGCTGTGGTACTAAACATTGAAGTTGAATGTGCAATAAATTCACTTGTCGCGCTCTTTCCTATTAAACTAGCATCTTCATTGAAGAAAAAAGGATAAAATAAAATATAAAATTATAATGAAAACAGAAATCGAAGAATACATTATTCAAATGGGAGAAATGAGTTATGACACTGAGAGAATAACAAAGGCCCGTTGGGAGCTGAATTGAATTGCGTATCCTTTCGGTGACCTTTGTATTTATCATAATAACAATCATAGTGTTCGCTATGTATTGTATGACATTGTTGTAGAGTCTAGATTTTTTCACTAGTCGGTCCTGATTAACTCGCTTAACAGGTAGGAGAGAGGTGCTACATAGCACTTTTGGCTTATCTGCTCATTACTATTATAAAGCGGAATTCCATTTTCACAGAATTTCTCCTAATTCTTCCTGGAAAGTAGTGCATCTGCTGGTGCTGGAAAGAAATGCGCTCAAGCGTAAAATATTGACTTCGCAGCTTTCCAAGTGTTTAAAACGAACTGATATTTTTTATTTTAGAAAGGAAAAAAACTCTTGCTTTTAGGTATATTTCGCGGCACAAGCTCACAAAGAATTAGTGGCCTTTTGAGTTTAATAAGTTTATCTTCTTGGCTCTGTCACTACCATGCACAATTTTATTTTCTGAAAGGGTAGCAGCAGCCATAAGATTTAAAGCTGGGTCTAAAGCGGATACGCTTTGCGTTCACAATCACAATGCAACTCCAAAAAAGAAAAAGTGTCCTTTGGGCCCTCAGGAGCCAAAAAAGCATGATGAAAATTTAGTGCGACTTTTGACACTCGGCCAGGTGCAACTCCTATAAATTTATTTTTATTCTCGCTTCCAGAAATGCGCTTCTTCTCCTTCACGTAAACTTCCGTTTTTGCCTTCTTTCACACATCTTCAAAGTAAAACGCAAAAAAATACGTTCTTCCCAACAAAAGCTCAAGGAATTTATTCTTATTATGACTTTAATAAAAGTTAATTACAGAAAAAAAGTCGCCGACTTTTGCGTCTCTTCTTCTTCTGCAGTTAGAAGAAATTACAGTATTCATACAAATCATGAAAGATCAACTTCTGAACGGCATATTTATAATATTATAATGTGGAGATGTAAGATAATAAAAAAGAATATTCATCCTGATGACATCTTACAGTAATCTATGAGGAGGTTGACAATGCAGGAAAAAAGGGTCTCTAAAGCGCACAGTGCTTTGCCGCTGTGGCTCACCAGCCACTAACTCTTCTTTCCATTTTACTTCAGCCTTCTGCATAACACCAATAAATTACGAGGAATCAAAAGCTTCTTTTTATCCTTTTTTTTCTTGTAAGATGCGATGATGTCACAAAAATACGTTTTTATTATTTCTTTCATTATCGCTTCTCATAGAAGAAGAAGAGCTGCTCACAATCCGCATCCACAAATCCACAAGGACACAAAAAATATATTTATATGAGAAAAGTTCAAGTGAAGCCCAGTTCAAAATAATAAAAAAGCGGACACAAAAACATTTTTTTCTTGACAATGCGAGTTTAGCCGTGCTCTTAAAACGGCCTTTTTCTTGGCGCATCATATAGTACAAATAGAATAAAAGGAGTTTAATTTTTTTCTTGGCTCGCTCAATTGTTGTCTTCAAGAAAAAAAACGGTTTAGTGCGGGAAGAAACGGGATAGATTCCTTGACTAAAAAGACTCAGGGAATCATAATTGTAATTTGATAATTTGTCAAATGCACTATTTCATCCTGTCACTTTTACTTTTTGAGAGAATATTGCATTGTGAGAGTAGTCTTTATTNAAAAAAAACGGTTTAGTGCGGGAAGAAACGGGATAGATTCCTTGACTAAAAAGACTCAGGGAATCATAATTGTAATTTGATAATTTGTCAAATGCACTATTTCATCCTGTCACTTTTACTTTTTGAGAGAATATTGCATTGTGAGAGTAGTCTTTATTCGGTTGCGGAATGTGAATAGCAGTGGAGCAAAAATGGGAGAATGTGGACTGTGGAGTGAATGACATATGAATTTTGTGACAATGAAATAATAATGGTCGAAAAGACACATCCTTCTTCTTCATATTTGTAAGTACCTATAGGGAGAGACAGTATGACGACAACTAGTCAAGTCCATCAAGCTCCAGTGGAGTATTGGTATTGTGTTTATGAGAAAAGAAGTATTCCATCTTTGTCATGCGTGACCAAAACTTAAATTGCAACAAAATATTATTTTTGATAGGATAAGGTTGGTGCTTGATAGTAAAGTAAAAGTACCTATGTAATTATAATAGGTCTATTTGGACAAAGGCTGCATTATTATAATAGCTTATTACTCCTTTTAGTTTGCTAATTTATCCGTATACAAACTTAATTAATTGATACAGAAAATACAGCACGAACACAAATCTTTATCTTTGTAAAAACGATTTACTTTTTATTAGAAGCAGAGTAAAGGGCTACTACAATACAATAAACTTTAAAAACAGAGAAACAGCGACTGATGACACCTGTACTAATTTAATTACAGAAACGCATGGCACCACTCCTCCAGACAATTGTAACAGCTCTTCGCGTGACTTTTGCTCGCTCCACATGTTGCGCTTAGCCAGTCAGTAAAAAGCTCCTGATTTTTCTTTAACAGAAGAAAGTGACCCAGAATTAAGTAGGCCTGCAAAAATTTAATAAAGCACAACGATGCTTACATAAGGCACGGCACGACACTTAATTGTTTTCGCATTTTACTCGCATTTAACTTTGCGTTCTGCGTGTACGGTAAAAAAATAATTATTATTACAAAAGACAAGAAGATTAGATCACTAACGAAAGTGTAGCATGTAATTATTATTTAGTTAAATATGTGGTCACCTTTCCAAGTCCTTTATCGTATAGTATGGACCCATATTTCTGCCCGATTCCAGCAATTTCCATCACTGACTTCTCTCCAATTGGCTCCTGAACAAAGAGTTTATGTTTTTACTAGACGCCATCCTTCTTGATCCAACAAACGGATGTAATTAACCCCCCTAAATTCTTAACTTTGTAAAATTTTCAAAGTACGTACCTAAATGCTTTTGAAATAATACGTAATGCAAACAAACACTCAAACTACAAAGCACTCAAAGCACTATCAAACAAAATGCTGAATGCTGGCCGCTGGCCTAAAAGCAGACAAAGCGAAAACGGCAAAAAAACATTTACCTTTTATTTACTTTATTTTCTCAGCAATGTTTACCAACTACTGGGGGGAAGTGAAACGTGCAATTAATTACACAACTAAAAATATTTTTACTTGTAACATTAAGCATCGCATTGCAGTCGCCTTAGCGTTACAGTTAAATCCTCCATGTAAGCTCCCGGTCCAGGTGAAAGCTGAAGGTGTAGTCTATGAACCCTTCCATTTCCGTATAACGAAAGCTCTCTTTGCCCCATTACTAAAGTCCATACAAGAGTCTGACAAACGTATCTAAAACAAAATCTGGATTTTTCGTAGGTACATTGTCCTGGCATTGTGTGGAACATTGGAGCATTCACGATTTTTTTTTTCAAAAATGTCTGTCCTCCTTTCCATTTGTGGTCAGAGAGAGAAAAGTACATTTTCCAAAAAAGGACACCAGCACGGACACCATGAATAGGGGAGATCTAATGGCTAGATGGACCACCACACATTTTAGTCCTTCTATTTCCGGCTTGACACGCCTCCAAAAATAAAAATCACGACAGTCCCTACTGTCTCGAAAAAAATTCTATGGTGTAACAAAGGGCAAGTACTTTACCAAAAATTACGTCGGTTTCCACACATTAAAATGGAAATGCCGAAACGCCATTTTCCCTCCTCCTCCTCAAAAAATTGTAACGATGATAAAGCAAAATAATAATAATAAATACATATCACATATAAAACATAAAAAGTGTTTTTCACTTCTCAAGAGTTATGTGGGGGTCGTCGGTCTTTTTCCTTCTTATTTTTCTTTTCTCCATCTCCACAATATCCCATTTTAGCGGAGAAAAAGAGGATATACACTACACATAATAAATAATAATGCAGATTCTTTACGATTATGAATAAGCATCCATCTCCACACAAAAAAATTATTTTTGTGCCAGTAAAGAATAAGAAAACGAAATGACATCAACAACTTGTGTTGCTGCTGTTGTGCTATATCATCTTTTCCTTTTTGTATTATTATCCTTCACCAATAACGCCATGCAAGGGGAAAGGAGACAGAAGGACAAGAATAGGAAAAAAAGGATTTTTATATTACGATATTCTGGCTTGTCCTCTTTTTTTTACTGTAGATCGTCAGCATTCGTATAAGGTAGTATATCATGTCATGTACTTTTTTTCTTTAAAAAAGTGAGCTTTTTGTGAATGAACCAGAAACCAGCAAACCAGCCTTAGCGCATTTTCATATACATTTTGTAAAAGAAGAGCTTAACAACAACAATAATGATGATACGACATAAAATATTATTGCATAAAATTTTTTTTATAAAACGATGACACCACCACATATTCATTAGAACATCAAGAACATGCATGCTCTTTTTTTATATCCGTTGAATTGATGGTGGTGTGGTAGTAGTTCCTTTTTAATGCGACATTTTTTACTGTTAAAAAATATGTACGTGTCTATTCATCAAAAAAGGGAAGAGAGACGGAAGAGGAGTAAAGTGGGGGTAGCAAAGTAAGCAAAGGACACATACGCATACAGCAAGAATGGGAAGAAAGGATGAATTCAATTCCACAATTCTGTGCTTTTAGAGGTAGGCAGAACTACTTTTTAGGTCAACAATAGACACAATACTAACAAAGCGTTTTTTGTATGCTGTAAGTATTCGTCCTCTTCTCTCTTTCTCTCCGCATTTTGCTTTCACAATTTATCACGAGTGATGTGATGTGGGGCGCGGCTCATGTTTCTCCTTCGTAAATATATAAAAAAAATTGCTGTACAGGAAATACAAAAATAAAAATTTGTAATAGTATTTAATGTGGAACGCTGATAGCATGAAAAATGACAGTTTTTTACGCGTTGCGACACATTTAAAAACTGGAAAGAAAGTGTGACGTTGCTAGTATCGGCATGCACTCACGAACTTACTAAAAACGATTTTTTTCTTAAGTGTAGAGAAATTATTTTTGCACTTTTAACTTTAGTTTACTGCTGAGCTACATTACATAAAAAATAAATTTTTAAAAAGAGATGTATGACCGACATCACGCAAGCCAGGCTAGCTTTTTAAAATCATTTTCTTTTTACTATCCTTCAGCATTCAGCTTATCAATTTTTTTCTGTTATTATTCTTCATTCTTCAATATCATATCATCAGCATACAGCCCCACACAAGATGGTGATAATCCCAATCAATGGGCTTTTCGAGGGAAACTTTTTTTCCTCTCTCTTCTCCCACAGATAGGAAAATTTTCAACGGATTCACTATGACAAGGCCGTCGTATCGCACAACGCCCATTACATCATCAAAAAAAAGTCGACAAGAGATGCATGCACACACAAGAGGAGAGGAAGGAAATGCAGAAAGCTGATGGGTTCTTTCTCCTCGTGTTTCTGACATGTTCTCTATTCGTCTACTCCCTTCGTCTCCCGTTCCATATGTGATGTGCTGAAGATAAAAAAACTGCACAGCCTCTTTGCATATCCCCACAAGGCAGGCCTATTTCCCATGTTTATGTTTATATTAACTTTTTTTCTCCTCTTGAAATTGAATATAGAAGATCGGATTATATTTTTTTCAGTCTATTCAAAAATCTCATGACTATATAATATGCATTAGATTTCACAAAGAATACGCGTCGGGACTTTTCTCTAAAAGTGAAGAATACAGAAAAAAGCTGTAATCTATTGGGAAAGTGCAGTCGGCGATGCTACTTCTCCGTTGAGGAAATGAAGAAGGGAGAGAGATAAAAGGAAGTGGTGATGGAAGGAGTTCATTAAATCACAATAATATTTGTGCAGCTGCTCCGTTTTTAAGAAAAAATCAATTTATGCGATATAATACAGTCAAGAATCACTTCACTTTAATAACTGAGATGTGCATTAATATGCCTACTTCCGTCTAAGGAAAATATGCACATAGGGAAGTGATAGGAGTTAAGCAAACAAAAATCTGAGTTTTAATGGAGAAAAAATATGCAAATTACAAATTATCTCACATAGATAAGCGTACAATGACGTAGAAACATTTTTATGTTAATTTAAAGAGTCGCCGAATCTCCGGCCGTTGTGCTTGAGGATGTCGGATGTGGGGTAAATTCTTCATTTCCTGAGATGTCCATGTCTATGCTTTCATGTCTGGTTGTGTCAGCGTCTCCATCCCCGTCACCCTCATCGTCGTTATCCTTAGCAGAAGCTAATTTACTGAGTAGTGTTTTCGCCTCATCTTTTACCTAATTTAAAATTGTAGAATACAGAGGATATAGCATAGTACTACTTTATACCCAGTTAGTAATCGATACACAGAAAAGTAAATGGCAAAATACATACCTCTGGATATTCAAGGCATTTAAATGCGTGCTTTTTCGAAACGTCATAATCCTTTTTGTTCCAGTTGTAATTTGCTAAGAATAAGTGGGCTTTTCCTTCTTCGTCCCTGTCGGTGACACTATTTGCTTGCATTTCCTGTAGATATTCTAAATAAGCAACAGCCGCCTTGTCCGGATCCGTTAACTTTTGCATCCTGAAATCCAGTAATTAAAGTATGCTATTAGTAATTCGGAGACAGAGATAAATATTTAGAAAATGCAGGAAAGCACATTTACTTTGCCAATTTCAAAACTGCCAGCCCTTCGATATCACCTAACTGCTTTGCACGTTCGTAACATTTAGCAGCACACTGTGGTCGGTCAAGTTTCTCGTAAGCCTCGCCCAGCGCAGTAAGCAGCCTACTATCATTTGGTTAAAAACCGAATTAAGTCATTTCACTTGAAATACCAACGAAAATAGAAATTGATACTTGAAATTTAACCAATCTAATCTTACCAACAGCTTCCCTATAGCACTGAATTGCTGCATTTGAATTTTTTAACTCCATAAACTC
>JAHZND010000861.1:0-27263 GCA_027744115.1 Acrocyrtus sp. NNG-2020 | reverse complement strand
GAATAAAATGATTGAGCAAGATCCATAGTACAATTGTCCTAAAACGAAATTTAAATTCCACAACTCACAATCACTGAAAAATGGACATTTCCACAGTCACTTTCAACTGCATATATTTTCCCTATATACAGGGGCCGTGATGATGTTTTCACATAAAAATTTGAATATTGGGCGCCGCGAATTTCACTCAGTGATCCTGTGCAGTGTTATGTTGTGGTAAATTGGGCAATTTCTTACAGTCAAATCCCTTAATGACGTTTCTTCGTTTTAGGACAATACACAACTTGCAAACATGGAAGTTTACTCATATTTTTCCACTATCCAACATTTTATGCATTTTTCTAATTACTTGAGAATCTCCATGGGAAGCAGACGAAAGTAGGCGTGGCTAAGGATGTCGATTTCAGCCTTCTTGTCGGAGAAGTAAGAGGCTTAGGATCTTTAATGTCGTTAACAGGGATAAGTGAAGAATTTTTTCAGATGCTATTTCGCGAGGCTCACGGCTCGAAAATGTAAAACTCATGCTGAATTATTATTTAAATATTTTCAAAGGCATTCAAAATAATGTACCCGTGAAGTAAGTCCCTCATCACCCAAACAACTTTTCCATTTAAACAAAAATCGGTCATTCCATTTGCAAAAAAATCTTCACTTTCCATTTTAACCGACAATATTAGTATTATTGGTCGTGGCAAGTTAACAAGCTTTACATTAAAATTTGATAACGGTGATATAAGAAAATAAAGTTGTAAGTTACGTGAGATTGTAGAAAAATAACAGATTTGTCTGGATCAATTCCACACGCAAGGAGAGTAGCAACAGCCTGAAAAATATTCTTTTCAAGGATGTCCCTTTCCTGTTAAAACATTGTGGAGATAATCGAAAATCGATTTTAATGCAAATAATATATTTCTGGTTATCATTAAGCCTCCAGTGAGGCTTAGAGCCTTAGGTAAAGTAGATAAAGAGTGCAAAGGAGGGCGCAGAGCAGAACGTCATTTGTTTGCTTTCTTTACATTCTCGCCATCGCCATACCTACTTGTGAACTCTAGTGCTATAATTTATGCAGCACCGGTCCGACTTGACTAGGTTGGACCAAAAAGGTAAAAGGGAAAGAAGATTATGTAAGAATTTTAATTTCACCTGATGTAAGGTAATTGCATGTAGATCAACTACACTATAAATACACTGGTCGTACTTCCCGTGCTCTAAACCATCCTGAAAGCGAACCCACTGTCGAAGAGCTCCAAAATAATTTCCTAAATGAATCTCACCGGTAGGCTGAATGCCTGAGAACACTCGGGGTACCGGTAAGCCGTGCTCTTCCCCTTGCTTGACATCCTTCGAGGGAATCTGATAGCAATCACTGTCTGATGGCGCATTACTTGACGAGTGTTTATGAATGACTTTGGAGGTTATCAATGACAATGGCCATATACTCAATCCGCTGAAATTAGACCATTGTTTTAAGTGGCACCTAAAATTTGCTGCCTTTCTAGTGCTTAAAGATGCCATCGTCACTTCTTATGGTATTCACTGTACCTGATAATATTTAAAAAAAAAATATAAATATTCAACTTTGAATTTTGGGTGACTACCTTACTTTTCAAATCTCTCCATAAAGTGTTTAGTAAAACTAAAGTAGTATTTATTTATACTTACTCGCTAGCAGCAAATTAATTGCTTTTCCTATGTATCGCTGGCTGGTACTGATTACGATTTGTGAGAAGGAAGGAGCAGTGCAGTAGTGGCCGTGTTGTCGTTGTCTGGCATCGACATCTGATCTGATCGTATCGTGGGTACTCCGAAATTCAGAGTCTGAATCGGTACAGTAGCCTTTGGGAGCTCTATCTATCCCATCCCCCTTCTTTCACCTTTACCACAATACATACAACTTTACATTGGAACATTGAGTGATATCCATGGCGCCTAACATTCAAATCACTCCTGCAAAACAACACTGACAAGACCGCCTGCTTAGGGGGAAAATAAATGGAGTTGCTGTGAGTGTATTGTGACCATTTCACTGCGCTGCATGCAATGTAAAAGTGTACTAATCGATGACTTATTTAGTATCAGTGATTCAGTGATTGTAAAAAGTGAAACTTAACTTTATGACACTGACATACTAATTAATATACTACAAGACCTTGTTCTATCATGTTAGCTTTACTTTGATCAGTTTCTAACTGTGACTCATGTCAGAGGGGATATATAATATATATGGGATACCATTCGTAAATTGCCCAATAATACGTTCCTGGATTAAGCATTATTATGAGATCAAATATGGAGAATGGATTTGGATTGGGAGAACCTGAAATGGATGCGAATACCGCTCTAACTGACTTGGATAAAGGTAGTACTTCTTGAAACATTATTTATGTTTTGATTTTATCCACTTGTCCGTATTCTGTTGATTAGGCTACAGTTGACAGTTAGATAAGTTTTTATTGTGTCTTAAGGATTCAGTTATATAAAATACAGTTGTTCTCCCAATCGTTACTGGGACAGTAACGGTGCGGTGAGTAAAAACCCAAACAGAGAGGTCATTGGTTATCAACTACTATGATTAATGAGCCACGACCACCAGAACCGAAATGCTTGCTGAAAATTAATCTAAGTATTTAAAAATATACGAACCTAAATTGTTATTAAGAAATCATTTCGATAAAACCTAGCAACTTTCAATAAATTCATTTCCTAAATAATCAGAATTTTTATCGTACTCACTCCACAAATTTCAGCCCAATCAGTCAACCGAAAATTTTCGGAAAACTTTTTAAATTTTAAAGTTACCTAAGTAACCAATACAGTGCCATACACTCCTACTTCGTAAAAAATACGAAAAATAGATTTTGTTGAAAATCATAGTTTTATTGTTTGCTGGTTTTGGGGTACTAATTACGATTATTATAATCACATCTTTTTTTGATCTGGAGTTAAATGTCGCCACTAGCTAAAAACCCATAGCAACATATAATTTACGTAGAATTTTGCGACGCAAATTCCAAATAGTGGCACCCATTTTTGTATTAGAATCCTTTCGTTGTCAATAAAGCATTAAAGTTAGACTTTACGCTGTTTATGAAGTCGCTGTTTATAACAAATGTGGCCCCTTTTGCTGCCAGCTAGTGACGACATTTGACTCCAATTAAAAAAATTAATGTGATAATCATAATCAGCAAACATGATTTTCAGCAAAATCCACTTTTGGCACTTTTGACTTTTGTACGAAGAGACGATCTAGAGTTGCCCCAGAAAAGTTTTTCGAAAATTTTTAATTTTAATTCGACTGAATTCTTGTGGCCGGCATCGGCATAGGTAACTTTAATAATGGTATGCTTTTTTATTCTTGTTTTGCCAAGGGATCCAGGTAATTCAGCAATTCACAGAAAACGATGATGATAATGTTGACACTTTTACCTGTAACGTTTCTACAAAACGAAATTTTTTTTGTATCACTGAATTGCATCTCCATTATAGCTCTTGCTGCTAATTTTATTTTTGAGGTTACTTCTTACCTATTCATCGTTCTAAACTTGTCCAAATGATCAAATTAGGAGTGATGATATGGAATAGGAATTATGTGATATGATATGTACATATAGCCTATAGGTATGTACTTTACGGAGATATAGTTTAAGAGGACAATAAACCAGAAATTTATTATGTTTAAACAAAGCTTCTCGTATGTAATTAATCAATATTGTGCGGCGCACTTTTGTTTTTGCAGACATAATGTGAAAGGTAAATAAAAGTGTCAGCATCATTATGATCGTGGTAAATAAAAGCAGCATCATCATAGACCTGTGTGCTAATGTCAAAGACTTAGGATCAAATTCTCGTGTCCGTCTTAGGTCTAAGGCTGCCTTAGTTGCCATTGGTTACTTCAAGGTAACCTAGGCAACTAAGGTAGCCTTAGACCTAAGACGGACACGAGAATTCGACCCTTAAATTTCCTTGTAAAATATGTATTTTGCTATTTGTAGAACATTCGGAACCACTATGTGCACAAAGATATCTTCGATGGTCAAAAGATTAACGACGCCAATTGACTTAAAACTTCGTCTAATATGTATTTTTCAGTACATGCATCATGACGTTGCAACTGCAGTAATGGTAAGTAGCTACAGTTATATTAATTCGGTAATTACTACTATTTTTACTCTTATCTTATCAGAAAGTTGTACTTTTCACAGGTTCGGAAAGTTTGTCAAGAGCTGTTGGTGAATTATCCATCCGAGGAATTCATCACAACCATTTTACATACATTGACACAACTGGCTGCAGCCACCATTACAGATCTCACTGAACAGGTCTAAATTCCAAAATTTGAAACAAACATGATTCATTTCTTTATTATTTAACCTCGTATATTTTTTTAAGCTAGAAACATGTTTTTTATCGTGTATTGTGTATTGTTGATTTTTTATCAGAAATGATAATTGTGATATATGATATTTATTGAACTTCTAATTTGTAACTAGCCATAAAAAACGTCGGTCAAGCACCTAGTAAAATACAATCTATTTTCCAGAAATCTGAATTAATTGCGTGCAGCTGATTAGCTGTCTAATTTTGAATGCTATGTTGGTCGTAAACGTAAATGAATTTTAAATATTTTAATTATACAAAGACGTTCAGAATGGAGATGCTGAGTGCGTTAGTCTGGACTGCGAAAGTGTTTAATGTAATTACTAATTAGTTTAATTTAAAGTTACAGATCAGTATAACAGTCAATGTAAAATTCGACCTAGAAAACTTTTTTAAAAATTTGGTTGTTGTTTAAGCGGGTAATTTCAAATTAACGTTGATATTATTACGTCAATTTCTGCGCGATAAAAGCCGTTGATTCAGCATGTTCAAAATATGTAAAAACTACGTAGTACCAGTACTCCAGAAAACGTGAAATCAATGAAAAATCAACATTAAATCAAACTAGCTTCAGTGCAGATGCTTTGCCTAAAAAATAATGATTTTTATGCGCTAAACCCTTGTTGAAATAACATTGAAAATATTAAGTTTTAATAGTTTAATTGTAATTATTGATAAATGCTTTGAATTTCAATGAAACTTTGTGTTTCATTTTACTATTACGGCGGATTTGTATCCATCAAAATGAACTTGTGGGACATTTACAGTAGATAAAAAACATGGACTAAAAATCCACTAGCTAAAATGATTATGATTGTTAAATTTTATCTAATAATCTTTATTGGATACTTTATTATATTGTGTGCTCATGAATCATTTTCATTACAGGTGTCATTTTTGCTTTTCCATCTGAGAGACTCAAGAAAAAAGATAAAACTTAGTATCCTGAAGGATCTTAAGTATTTGGGTGAAAAGGGAGGGCACTTATGGGAGAATACCCACATTTTGGCATTGATTGACTCAGTACTACCGCCAGAAAATAAAATGGAGACAGATGACGAAGAAGTGGCCGAACACAATACTATAATTTTTCATGCATTAAATGTGATTAGCAGCATAACGTCGTCTTCTGCTATTTTTCAGTCAATTCACATAACAGGTATGTAATATTGTCCCAATTTAAGGTTGAGCAGATGGATAAAACTAAATATTTTGGACCCAAGCTAACCCCCACCCATTTATTGTTTTAGTTCTATTAATTCCAATATTTTCGTTTGCATGCCACCAATAAAATTTGCCTCCGCCAGTAATACCAAATTGAAATTGCGGGTACTTTCACTTTTTTAAAGTGAGTAGTATCGTATCGTTTGATGTAAATGTATCTTAACTGATTGCAGAATCGCCTTTGTGGAGACTTTTGGAGTCAAGTATTGAGTGTACAGACATGTCAGTGGCTCTTAAAGGAATTAAGATAGCAACTTTTATCGCTGTGAACTGGTACGTTGTCATACTGAATTGACTACATTATGTTCCAGGTCTGGACGTCCAAAATGATAGAATAAAGAATTAGTAATGCTCGGATTATGTTTCTTGATTCATAAATTTTAGGAAAAGTGCTAGAGCACCAACTTTAAGCTTAAATCTCGTTGATATGGCTACTTCGGGAATAGAATCTTTAGCTAATATCATTTGTTCAATGCAGTCGAAAAATAGTCAGGAAATGGAACAATTTTTAAAGGATTTGGAGAAATGTCTTTCTTTTGGGGTTGTGCTTTGTAAAAGCGATCCTGCTTTGTGCGGGTGGTTTTGCAATTTAATGATGAAGCAAATCAGTCGTAATACCTTATCAGGTAATGTTTGAGAATATAACTGAGATTGTCAATTAAACAGGACCAGTTAAATATTCATTAACTCTACTTTGTTAGTTTTGTAATAGATACATTTTTTACATTTACAGCCAAAAGTCGAAATTTAGTATGTCAAGCAATTGGTTCAGTGGGCAGTTTCAGTCAAGAAGCAGTCCAGAAGGTTCTTCCTGAAATTTTGGGGTTTCTGAAGCGTTTTGATAAAGCTGCTTTTAAGGAAGAAAATAGCACATTGGTTAGCTTAACGTGAATCTTCCTTCTGCTTTGAATTTTTATTTAATGGCTGTTATTATGCTTGGAAACGTAAACGCGACTCAAAACTTAAGCTTGTGTGATCTTACGGAATGTCGCGAAAGGTGCGAAAGACTACATGGAAATGACCTGCGTTTTACCAGGGTTGCTTAACCTGACAGGCACTTCGGGACCGCAGCACAAATTTTGAATTAGAAATTTTAAAACTCCTCATATTTTGTCCTGAAGTGCGGGCCTGTGAGATGACTTGGTAAAAGTAAAAATTTCCATGTAGTTTTTCGTATCTAGCGACCTTGATACTACGAATGTACACTTCCATTCCTTAATTACAAAATGATAGCAGAAATACTAAGCAGAAACGGAAACGAATTAACGAGATTATCCGTTTTGTGATTTTATGAACTATTTTTTTAAATGTTATCACTACGCAACAATCCCTTTCAAAAAATGACCCCAAATGCGCGTTCTAACTTACATAAGTCGCGTTCGTTTCCAATTCCAAGCATAATATGTAATTTACATTTATCGGAGTAATGGCCAATCGTTAATGCGTGATTTAATTACGAAATGAACATAGGCAATCATGCTAGCAGTTGTGTTTCAGTCGCACCAAGGCGTCTTACTATCTAGCAAGGTCTCCCAAGTAATATACAGTATATTGGATACGTCTGACATGTGGTTTGCATATCGTCTTTCTCGAAACGCATTAAGGTAAATGTGCGCACTTGCGCAGTCCTTCAGTCCTCTACGCTAAACGGGTGTGGGTGTGTAAAAGCTTCTGTTGAATTGATTTGTAGATATGGTCAACCAAACGTTGCTGTAAGTGCGTTGAGTTTAATGCCTGACTCGGTGTCTTCAGAGAATTTTCACTTTTGGTTGTCGTCGGTCCAGTTGATATCAAAAGCTGAGAATTTGCTTTGTCAAAATGAAATAAAGTCGATACATGTAAGATTAATGACTGCTGGAAGTTCTTATGTACAAGCAGTGAATACGCTAAAAGTAAGAATGAATTCGCAGAGCTGGTTTACCTGTATACCTAGTAAGTGTGTCTTAAATTGTAATAACACTAATTCTAAACAGGCTGCCAGCTGTCCTTTATGGTCTCTTCAGTTTCAAATTGAATTTGTGCGATTGAGATCAGAAATGTTAGCCGCATTTACAAATTTCCTAACATCTTGCAATGCTGTAGTATTGTCGCCTCCTCCAGCTATTGCACAAAACATTGCCATAGCTGCACGAGATGACCTATTAAAATGTGGTAGAATAGTTACACAGGTACGGGTGTTATAATATAATTTTTCTTTTACCTTTTAATTTGTGGACGCTAATACATTGTTATATACTTTATTTTTTATTTTCCATTAATATCAGATGCGCAAGTCTGTGCGAGACTTTCAGCTTATCAGTGACATGTATGGTCGTCTGTATCAAACAGCTTTTGACGCAGATAATGCATCCTTGCTGAATATTCAAATGTTGGCTATAGAATCAATAAAATATAATAAAATTAAAGTATACTAAATTTGCATAATGTAACAAATCCTATTCTTACCATAATATTATCTTGTTTTAGACTTCAGCAGATTTGCCTCATTGTGTCTAGAGCCATTGAAAAAATTGTAGTATCTAAAGATCATCCCTCTTTTTCTGGTGACGAATCTCCTTTTACGTTTTGTGCGGGAATGAGCTATATAGAAGCAGGAAACTCGTGGTCCCTTATACTAGCCTGCAAGAAGTCAATCGAATGTATACGATGTGGTGCTTTGGAATATTCGTCTAACCCAAGTATTATTTCGGAGGTACTATGTATGACAAATACACACGCTTTCTTATTACGCACAATTTCTCGTTTTATGAATTTCAATATTCAATATCCCTCCGTGTCTAGCAAATAACGAAACTCCGTGCAGCAATTGAAATGCTGATAGAAACCCCTTTGCCATACCCTCGGTATTTCTTCCAAACGTTACAGAATACGAAGATAAAGGTAGAAACAAATTTATTTATTTCAATATGTAAATTGTCGTTTTAACGGTGAAATTTGTTTTTATAGATTGCAGTGTCTCCTCAACCACGAGGAGACAGTGTTCCCGTTTCACTTGGGAGTAACCTAGTTCTAAAAATTGAAGGTGTCCTTCAGCAGAGTGGCAACCAGGGGGCAAAAGTTACAAACATACATTCTTCATTCAGGAAACCAAAAGCTATACGACTAATGGTGACTTCAACACCTCCACATATTCCCCGAACTCATATTATGGATAAGGTAGTTTATTAGTTTTTTTAATTTTTCTTTGGCCATTAGTGATTAGAGCAATGTTTTACATAAGCCCCGTATTTCGAAGATCAGCAGTGTGTGATTGCTGAGTTTAACTAATAACTGATACGCGATGAGCTGTAGCCGATTCTCGCGGGTGGGCTGTAGCATATACGTATGTAAGGCGTAACACGTAAAGGATAAACTAAACTAGATATGAAATATTAAGTGCATATTTGCATATCTTTTAAATTTGATTTCAGACCCAGCAAGAGCAAATCCAACTAGTTAAGGATATAGTGCCACATCGAGACTTTTTTCAGGCCCAGTTTTTGCTTTCCTTGCCCGTTCCAGGGATTACTAATGTGACAGTAGACACCTCTCTGGTAGACTATGAAGGACGGCTTTGGATGACTGGTCCAAGGGCAGCATTAGCGGTTAGAGTGATAGAAGAACTTGGATCAAAGTTAAATTTACCAACCACCTCCGGTACGGTTCCAAGGCAAGGAACCGCAACTGGAAATCATATGACAGCGCCCGGAAGTAATACAACAGGAATGATGCAGCGCTTTTAATATATTCTACATGTTTGGTCATTTGTGGATTTATCTGAAATTACTTAATTACTACCGTTATCATATATAAAAAATACTGCAAAATGTCGTCGTTATTTGTTCTTGGTTATTTATTATATATTTAGTACGACCATTATTATATATTTAGTTACCCCACATTTGTGGAAAATTCATTCACTATTACAATTACAAGTATGTAAAATTTAATAAAACATGGTATAAAAACTGTTAAACCTTTAACCTTACTGTTTACTGTAGAATAATCGCATTCTTTATTATTTATATTCTAAGCTAATTCATTTATCTCTTCCTGAAGTAACTCGTAATGTCGTCAGGGTCAGCTACATGTGTACGAGCAGTGTGCAGTTTTATTAAAACCATCTGCATTATGATATGGCCTAAAATACGTCAATTAAATTCATTCCCACCATTCCATTTCTCCCTTTTGGGGTACTGAGGCACGTCTACATTACAGTCCGTTATGGTATTTTATTCATTGCAACTCTTCATTCAAAAGAATCTCATTCTCCTAGGAAAGGGGGTGCAGGTGCAAATCAGCCGAAAGTGTATCATATTATGGCTTTGCTTGCTTGCTTGCACCCTTTCACTACTCATCGCACTGTTGTACTGGAGATCTACTGAAATCAATATGGAAAATAAATCAGCCAATATTTAAGCAAAAAGGCACCTTTAGGGCACTAATGGAACAATTTGGACCAGGATATAAAGTCAGTTAGTCAGTATCTTGTTTGTTCAACCCCCACCTTTTCGCAGAATCAGAAACCATAAATACATATAGATAGTACAATGTAATTAGTAGAATTAAAGTGCACCTACCCATTAATTTAACAGTGAATTTATAGTTAGTTAGTACTTTAACATTGACATATATATTAGGTGTGTGCTGGGAATGAGCATTCAGGTTAAGTCGTTTTATGTAGTAGTAGTAGTTGTGTATGTTGTAAGATTTTGAAAAATGAATAAATAGACATGGTAAATAACAATAATACGTGGGAATTCGCAGGTAATATAGAAAACACAAACAACAGAACATTATAACAGTATTAATTAGACTGTTTGTTGTAGATTACCCAACCATAGTTTGCTAATACGCAATTAAATCTAAATGATATACAGAAACCAGCGAGACTTTTCAGAGTCAATATTATTAGCGCATACATTTTATTGGATGATTTGTATACACAATTTCATTTCTTGTTTACTTGTTTTTTAACTTTGTGGTTTGTCGTTGTCCGAACTGATTATCAGTGGAAAACTCCACAGATGCTCCTCACTATTTATTTACTAAAAAGAAGCATGCCATGTCACTAATTGTTCAATGATGCTATAATATGTGAAAGGAATACGAAATCCTCACTAATAATGATAAAAACAGGACAGTGGTAACGTTTTTAGTGAGTTATTAAAAAACCTCAACCTTTGTTTATCATTGGTAGTGTCAGTGGTGTGGTCTGTTATTGACCAGTTGTTACCATAATGTATGTCCGGACCCTGGAGCTGAACTACTATGTCGTAGGAGTAACAGTGCTAGTCACCGTTCATTATTTAATACCTAAATGCGCAAATTTGCATATACAAGGGAGATGGAACCCCGACGAGGAATTTTTCCTTTTTCTCTCAAAGTTTGGTTTCCAGAAAACTGAAATCGCAAATAAGAACAATACACAAGGATTTATTTTTGGAAATATCACTGCCGTTTCAAATACCACTAGAGATGCAGATACTGGTAGAATCACGCAAAGTATTCCTCTTGCCAGGATACCAAAGAAACTTGCACCGGGCAGAGGAGCTATTCCAGACAATGGCTTCGCCATAGTAAAACCATATAAACCTCCAATTCCGGAAGTACTGCATTTCAAACAGAATTTCTCATCCCAAGCCAACATTTCCACAGCTATTCCCACGCACCTGGCCTTATCGCACTCGGCAATTCCTGACAATATTTTGTCATCCGAAACATACGTGCATTCACCCTTAATTGCGAAGCCGTTACCAGGAAATCTTTCCACCAAAACTCCCCAGACATCATTAAATAAAATTTTATCGGAGACGTTTGTACATCCACAAATGGCAAAGCTATTGGGACCTGGGGATCATGTTCTTATCAATTCCAAGAGTTCAAAGTCAGTAGAACTTTCATCAATGCTAAGATCATCTTCGACAACTACGAGTACAAATACTTCAGCAATAGTTACTTCCTCCATGAGTTCCCCTACTTCTAATATCACAAGGTCTACTCTAACTCACAGAGTTCCTAATACTGAAACTGCACCAGTTAAGCGGACTCCTCATTTGCCTTTACAAATTTACCCCGCCACTCTCGTGGTACTTGATAGAGGATTTTTCATTGACTTTTACAAAAATCGGCAAATCAACGATAAGAATTTGGCGTGTAGACGAATGTTTGAAAGAATATCCCATCTAGCACATGATGCTTACTGTTATCCAGAAGGAACTGAAAATCTATTAAAGAGAGTTCCTTGTCCGAAGAACGATCGTTGCCCTGATGATCAAGCCGTTGACGATATTGTAGTGATGGGGCATCAGTTCACCTATGCCATCTCCGACTTACGTAAAGCAAAGTAAGAGCTTTATTTTTAGATTATTCACATTATTACTATACTATACAATGCTATGTGTTGGGTCTTCAGGCGAAAATATTTCGGATATGAAGTCTCTCATCAATAGTGCAATAGATTAGCACTCAAATAAATTGGAACCAAAAAGGTCACAGTTGGCGCGCTCGATTTCTCGTAACGTAAACAAGTAGTGACCATAGTCAAGTCAAGTGGTATTTTCTACTGGATTACCGATCGGCAGTGCGAGCAGGTAAAACTGCAATCAAGGATGGCTATTGACCGCGGTTTATAATATTATTGACTATGTCCACGGTCTATAACGGTTTATAACGGTTAATAATGGTCAATGATGGAAAGTAAACTGCATACACTTAGTTTACTAATTCGGTGTGGCCTAGACTCTTTGCGAAAGTTGATGAAAAGTGCTGCATCAGCAGTGTGTGCCTGTTCTGGAGGAAAGCAATGCGAACTAGAGATTTTCTTACTACATATTAATGTCATGGAAGCATAAAAGTAAAATAAGCTTTGTATTAATTTTGAACAATCGAACTACACCAATAATAATTCATAATTCTTATAAGAAACTGTGATTACTACTATTACTGTAATTTGTAAATAGATATTTAAACAATTACTTACTTTAATGTGTATGGAAGTTGAATGAGAGAAAAATGTATGATTGACTGTGTATGATGGCAAATATGGTCAATAAATTTACTACTACTACTACTACTGTAAAAATTATCTTCACATGAATAATCGTATAATAGGATCTTCGAAATAATTACGATAATGTCAGTTTAAAATTACAACGGACTGACTATGTAATAAACCAATACAAAGTTAATATTTAAGTACTCATACGAAAATTCAATCGTTTAGTCGATGTAAACAAAATGCCAAGAGTGAGTAGAATATATATGCAAAATGCCTGTGAAATTGACATTTTAAGAGAAATTTACAAATTCTTAACCAAGTTATGGCCGCTTGTAATATTGATAAATTATATTCCTGGACCGATACCTACTTCATGTCCCGCTGTGTCCAAGCCTAACGCCCATACTCAAGTACTTTTACCATTTACGGATTTTTATTTTAAAAAATGTCTTCGAATTTGCCTACGATAACTAGAAAAGTTGAATTTTTGGTTTATGTTATACGAAACTTATCTAATACACTTCACCGTTTTAACTTTTTTCTGTATTCATATGAGTCAAAGTGTACATTTCATACCGAAAAATATAAAAAGTACTCAGTTCATCTCTCATTTTAAATTCAATTAAACTTAAGAATCATTTCAATCTTTGCCACAAAACTTAAATTTTAGACTACACAATTTTTTAAATTAAAAGAAATAACTGATTCTCCCTTTCCTTGTAAATATTTAGCCAAGTAATTTCAATTTCTATAACCAGTGTATAAATAATAAATTTAACATTATATCATTTAGAAGGGAATAAGTCGGAGTAAGTAAGTCATTTAGAGCTGCTAAAGCTTATCGTACCGTGCTTTATTGTTCAGAAAGATCGAAGTACACGTCTCTTTATTCTGGGGTTGCAGCTTTGTTCCTTCAAAAAATTTCATAAGAAAAGCACATTTAAAAAAAAGTAAGAAAACATCAGCCGTATACGTTTCCACAGTGTACCCAGAGCAAATAATTTTGTTCGTCCCTTTTATACCAAAATAATAATTTACAGTAAATGGAAGATCGTTGGGCGTGAAATACGTAGAGCAGGAGCAGAACTTTTTGTAGCCTTCGAATTTGACATCGAGCGATAAAACATTTGGCACACTACATATTAATATTTTTTTATTTCACCCAGTTGCTGTGTCAGAATCGCCGCATAGTTAGTTACTATAGAAAATTTGCGTTTACAAACAAACAGAAGAAAGGAAGGATATAGCATTTTTGGTTACATTTATTCGTTTTTTCATTGTTTTACATCGCATCATCTTTTTTCACTATGACAAACAGTGTCCAACAGGCTGCCATCCGGTTTTACGAAAAAGGGTTCTTTTACTTGTGTGAGCCTCCACTGGTATTAGACAAGGAAAAGTGGGAAATCAAAGTAAGTAAGTCTAAGAGAATTTGGACATTCTGGATTTTCCTCACAACATTCGTAAATCTAGAAGCGTGCGCCTGCATTTACGATATCATCGGGCACTACGCAGTTCGAAAAAGGGAAGGCTACAATAATGCCATTGCGGGAGCTCACATTCTCGCAGGAACCGGACTAACTGGTGCAGTTTGTTGGGATCTGATTTTTCTGGTTCACAGCGACTTCATTCAAGGGTTTAGACAACTTCTCCGTTTCCACCAAAACCTTTGCCGAGGTATGTCTATAAAAATAAAATTGCTCACCTTTTTGTATGTTAAAGTTTCAGTGAGTGAATGGAACGAATTAAAATTTGTTTTGCAGAGTTTGTGGTCTCATACGAGGGACAACCGGTTGATGAACTACTTAGGCTGGCCATTCCATGTGCCAGTGCAACTCCCTTCGTCATCTATTTTTCTGCTCTACTCTTTTCCTTCGATCCATTCTACTTTGTGTTCGAGGACATTCTTGGAAATCCAACAAATCGCGAGACACTCCCCATCATACTCTCAATTACAGCTCGGTCCGTACTTCTTCTTGGAGCTTTTGAATGTGTAAGGTCACTCTCCTTCTATTTTATACTTATGGACATTACAATTTCTGTAATTCAGCACATTTCAAACATACTCTCTCAAACCGCTGCAATAGCAGTTCCAGTTAAAATAAGGAGATATACACAGCTGCAGTTGTCATACTCCCAAGTGCGTGACTTTCTAGAAAGTTCCCTTTCAACATTAATTTCTAGCTTGTTCTGGTTTGCAATCACAACTTTATGTATAATAATTAAGGGAAGGGAAGAACTGCCCCTACTCATGTACCTTTTAATTACTTGTCTCGGCGGCATATTTCTACCTGCATATTTTTTAATTTTACACATATTCTCAAAAATTGGGGCAAACTGCACGGCTTTTGTCGACAGGATGAAGAACGAAATTCGCCCAAATCAGAAGCGTCACGATCGTAGAATGCTAATAATGCAGGGGAGAGCAACACGTCCCCTTAGAATAGCTTACAGTCCCTTCCTGTACGTCGATGAAAGCTTTGTGCTGGCGGTAGGAGGAAATTTGCTCGATCGGTTTTTCACAGTACTTTTGGTATTTTAAGGAAACATTAATTGCGCTACCTAGTATATTTTTTACTTGTCGATCAGCTAATTATTTTATAGATATTACAAAAAATGTTTGTTAGCGTAAAAAATATATTTTATTTGGTAATATAGTACATTGTAATTTTAAATGTTGGCTAAATTAATATAAAAATATTTGGAAATATTATTTTTTACAAATGATTACATTCGCGATTTATTTTCCTCGATCCATTTTGTATGCCTGTTAATATCGAGAAATGCGCTTGGAAGTGCCAACTGACAAAACCGGAATACCTGAACTCCACAAAGCACATCATTTCCGTTATCTCCTTTGCAGATTAGACCACCTCCCAGTTCTCTGTCGCATTGTGCCCCACCATTATACTTTTCCTCGCCACACATCACATTCTCGTCGATTTTAACGGCTGCCTGGACATACGAAGCCCTGTTAATTCTCCTCTGGCATGTTTTCTTATCCAGAATTTGGAACTCTCTTTGTTGAAGTGCTCCAGACATAATAGTATCCGTAGAGAGGGAGACCTCCGTTGTCCACTTCACATCATCACTCTCTCCATCGTCTTCCGGTGCAGGGCCAATTACCGGGAGACTTTTAGATTCAATGTCCACTTTCTTCGCAAGCTTTACCAGAGCCAGGTCATTTTTATAGTAAGGATATTTTGGTGTTGGCTTCACGTCAATCATGATAACTCTCTTTTGGCGCTTTCCTCCGTATCCCAACCTAAATCCTTCCAGAACCTTGATTGACTTCACACCGTATTTTTCTCCTTGCCCTCCACTAGCATCCCTCACTCCTGGCATAACACTCAGACCCTTTTTCGTATTTCCTTTGTCATCCGCCACACAGTGCGCCGCAGTCACCACCAAGTCCTTCTCAATAAGGGTACCCCCGCAAGACGGACCTTCACTCGAAGTGATGTGAACCTGATGAAGATATTTCTCTTTTTTAACTGGAGCTCCAAATAGTGGCTGCTTCAACACCTCCGCCTTCTTCTGATCTCCCGCGTGCTTCACAATCCAATCGTAATAGTGCTGCACAGCCATGTAAGCACTTGTCGTGCAAATCTGTTCCGTTAGCGACTCCTCACAATAGTCAAAATTCTTAGTACTTGTGGAGCAGATTCCACAAAGGACAGCAAATCCATTCTCATCTCTACAAACTGCAGGACCTCCAGAATCGCCCTCACCAGCCCCAACGCTTGACGTTTCATTTACAATCCCTCCAAGATATATTGCACTGTCTGTAGGCTGCTTCTCATATAGCTCCCCCCAGAGGATGAGATTCTGCTTATCCGCGTCCACGTTCCTCAAAAGGGCCCTTCCTCTCTGCAACATGCCTGCCGTCATGTAAGTGTCGGTTCGGCCTACTCCCATTATTAAAGTTTCGTTGGAATATTTAATTGGATTGAAGCCCGGTTTGGCAAGTGGAAGCGCCTTCACATGGGGCCCAAACTTAATGTCCTTTTTCAGTTTAAGAAGCGCTACGTCATCGTAGACCATTACTGGTCCTTTCCGCCACAGTGAGGAGTTCGGGTGAATAATGATCTTTTCCACTTCGGAGTAAAAGGGACTTTTCGTGTCAGCCAATCTCACGTCAAAGAAGACCTTTGTCTTTTCCGGTGAAGTGAAGAGCTTTCCATCCTCCACAAAGCAATGACTGGCGGTGACAATATATCGTTGGTTATAAATCGTCCCGCCGCACAAACTCTCCTTTGGCTTGCCATTAACTAACTCATCTTCTGTGACGTGCAGCATAACTTGATGAGGAAACTGATGTTTTTCCGCTCCCAGCAATAATGTTACTAACCCATCTTGGGAGCTTTTTGGACAGCACAATCCTCGAACTCCAAGTTTTCCGGAGGCGTCCTTGCAGTTGTCAACGTCCCTAACTGCTAATCTCGTAATCCATTCTTCTCCCGTCAGCGGATTTACTTGGAAGGGAAGAACAAATTTTCTCCTCGCTGGCACCCCGGTAACTCTTTGGAAAGCATTCGGTCTGCTTGCACGCCATGTCATTATCGGGGATGGCGTGTTTGCAGCAAAAATTTATCAGACCGGTGAAGCCGTCTTCTTCCGGATCTGCCTCCTCTGTAGAGACCTTCGTGTAGCCAGATGGGCAGTCCTCGGTTACTCTTTTGCAGCTTCCTTTGCATGTTGACAGTCCCGCTTCAATTCCAATTCAACAATTAATACAATTTTGAAAATATTTTTTTAAACAGATTTGATTTAATATGGGGTAATCTGCTACAGAGTACCTTGCAATAGAAGCAGTAGCACTATTGGAGCTAGTGCACGTAGTTGTGGTATTACAATTTTGAAAATATTTTTTTTAAACAGATTTGATTTAATATGGGGTAATCTGCTACAGAGTACCTTGCAATAGAAGCAGTAGCACTATTGGAGCTAGTGCACGTAGTTGTGGTAACGGTAACATCTTTAACCCAAAATTTAATAGAAATGGAAAAATTTCCAAAGTTTTCTTAGCAGATCGCCAAATGAAACTGAGACTTGCGCTTTCCATTGTATTTGCTTAAATATTTTATTTTTTATTTTTAATCAGTAGTAGTACTGAATTCGTTTCATCCATTGTATAGTACAACACAATGCAATCCAGGAAGCAAAAGTAAAATTGAAGAAGCTACTTGTTTACAAAAAAACAAGAAATTTAAGAAAATATTTACAAACAATTGGAAAATTAAAGCAATCTGATAGATGAATGATAAAAATAGCCTTTTTGTAACTTTTTAATGGTGAAGCCCGTTCCAGGAAAATAGATTCGTAAACAACATCAGAAAAGCATTCAAGGAATAATGTGGCACNACAATTGGAAAATTAAAGCAATCTGATAGATGAATGATAAAAATAGCCTTTTTGTAACTTTTTAATGGTGAAGCCCGTTCCAGGAAAATAGATTCGTAAACAACATCAGAAAAGCATTCAAGGAATAATGTGGCACTCTGTAATTAAATAATTTTAGTTTGGTCTTCCGGCAGCTTGATTTTTGTTCGTAGCGCAGCTTAATACTAGTGAATGGTACCAGGCACAGTAGCAGGCAAGCATGCTGTTTTGCTGAGTTTACTGAAAGTAGAATTCAGTGAAAAACACTTACAATATTAATGGACAATATTTTATTGCGTAATTCTAATTTTTGTTTATTTGTACAAAAGAGACAAAATGCAAAGTTTTGAAGGCTAACTTCAAAATTTGAAAAATAATTAGATTCTCTTCTGTATGCAACTCACTCAACAAATCAAATTTTTACTATGGCAAGAGATTTTCGTCGAGAGTATCTTGTTTTCATGCAGGTTGCGTGCTAATGATCGGTCTGGCGCTACTTTACACAGAATGGGCATTCCTTACAATTTTCCAAAGCAAGAAGGTTGCAGAAGAGCGAAGCAGTGATGCATAAAATAATGCAATTTTATAGCATCTTGAAGAAATTTGACGCCGTGTTTTAAATATTTACATTATGTACATACACTACAAAATATGCAATAATAACTTTTACTGTCTTGTTGCGCACTAAAAAAAATTTTTACGAGTGCACTTTTTAATTGTAGTACAATAAAAGTAGCGAAAATGTGTCAGTAAAGTTAATGTCTCTTTTTACCCCTGGTCTTCTAATTATAAGGAAAATTTAATTATGGTAGCAATCTCTGATCTCTCAACCAGATTGACATTTAGAGATATAGAGTTGAATGCTAGCACAGCTTTCTGGTATTACTGATTACAAAAAAATGATCAGATAATATATACTAAACGTTTTTATGGAAAAAAACCTGATTGACTTTGACAGTTTATTTGCTTGTGAAGTCTACCAGAAAGATAAACACTCAAGATTAAAGCTTCAAATTTATTTAGACTAAATTTTAAGATTAAAGTATAAATTTCGGCTAAATTGGATTTCAAGATGAAATATTAAAATTGCATTTCAAAAGATTGAATTTAATCATCTCAATTTTTCCAAATCTATAATTCGTATAATTTTTAAAAATAGTTTACCTAACTTATTGTTAGTTGGACATTTACATATTATCTTGCTGCGTTGTCTCTTTGTATTCCTTGTCGTAGTCGTAGGCTATCTAATATTGATTAAAAGTAAAAGGTCAAGTAATTAAGATTATTTTCTTATTTACTATTAACGATTCGTGGGTTAGTTATCAAAAACAGAAAATAATTGCAAAAGATCACTAACTCAGAAGCAAAAACCTGTTTTTAAGCCAGACTTTAGTCAAAAACGCTCATACAAAAAAGGCTTGTCTTGCTTGAAGTTGTTATATGAGCTGTGTCTTCTTGTGACAAAAAAGTGATATCCTCGCAAAATGTTCTCGTCAAAGTTTTTAGTTTCGCTTATTTCAAAAATTAACCAGTGGAGTTTTACACATTTCTCAGTTAAAAACAATTTAAAAATGTGCACGATAGAAGCGTTCCAGTTGTACGAATCTATTTTCTCCATTTCCAGTAAGCTCAGTCCAATAGTGGTGGAGTGGGACAAGGAAAATTGCTTGTTTGTGACATCCGGTAGAAAGAGTCCAAAATACTGGATATGGTATTTTAATGTGTTTCTTGTCATAGGACTCCTCGGCTTCGGCTCATGCATCGATGTAGTCCTTCATCACGAAGAGGTTTCACAGGCACATCTCGTGATATCCTGTGTACTTGCCCTAAAGTTCCTCCTCTGTTGGGGGTCAGCAGCCGTTATGATCCCCAATTCAGATGAAATTGTGGAGCTATGCTTGGGCAAAAATATAATAACTAATATAGGTAAGCGTACAAAATAAGAGGCCTTTTAAAAAAGAAATTTGCGATTTCTTTTTGCAAAGAAACAATTCTTCGAAAACTTTTTTTTAGAGTTAATAGCTGGAGGACAGGAGCTCAGCACCAGCGCCACGAGGAAAAAATCGCTGACCGTTGCAGCCCTAAAAGCGTTCGTGATTTTCATGGCTGTCGCCTCCATCCTGTGTGCCCCTCTCTTCCTCTTCACCGAGCTGGATCCACTCATCTACACATTTCCAAAATATCTGCGTGTGGCGGTGGCCTCCCCTCAGGTAATAAATATGCTGCGAATACTAATCGCATTTATTTGCAGCTTTGAGGCCATCAGGTACTGTGCTTTCGTGTTATTGATGCTTGCTATGCTCGTCGAATTAGTGGGGCGATGCATTACTGCTCTCCTCCAACTGTCACGGAACAGACATAGCCTCCTCCCTTTTCTAAGGTACTATTCCTCATTCACTATCTTTAATGAGTTGGCAAAGCAATCAGTGTACAAGGTAATCGCGGTCTATATGGGAATCGGCATGGTTATCTTTGTGATGAGCAACATCGTCACCATCAGCTTTTACAGCACTCTGCCACTGATCGTCTACTGGATTGCACCGGCCATTTCTGCAATTTCTCTCGTTTGTATCCTTTTTCTGCTACCACTTGCTATTAAAATGCACACTCGGAGCGAGTGCTTACTCAGAAAGTGTCGCACGGACATAACCAGCACACGGAGGTCACCGATCTCCAACCTAGAAAGGAAGGCCCAAAGAAAAATGCTGAAACTTCTGAGACCTTTCACAGGCTGGTGCGGCTCATTCTATCCTTTGAAGAGAGGAGCGGACCTCACATTTCTGCACTTGGTGAATAGAAGGACTGTGAAGGGACTCATGCTACAAATATTTAAAGTGTAAGCTTACTAACTAGAAAGAAGATACTTATAAAGAGAAAGCCAGTTAAATTTATAATGTTATAACAAAATTAAGTACATTTTTAATTGCAATTTCGACACATTTTTGACATTCAATATTTCATTTAAAAAAACTTTACTGACTTATTTCCTTGAAAAACAAAATCCGTCACTACCGAAGCTCTTTTCAGCTATCTTCTCATCTAAAGAGGCTCATCGTTGAACCTTTCTGTAATGTTGGGATTCACGTTGAGTAAAGTTAAAATAATTATGTATATAAAAACTGCAATAAAATACCAAAACTTTAAAACTTTTACTGAAAAAATGGGCTATTAAAATTAATATCTCTCTGACCACTGACTATTTAATTTATAAACGGTAAAAAATAGTATCACAACTATACAGGGACTTAATGCAGTTATTACTTTCCACGTAAATTTTAAAATTTAAGTTAGAACAACTGCCTCTGATCTCAGCTAAAAATGTAATCAGATTGACATTTAGTAGATCATGTGATGACGACGGAGCCGTGCTAGGCGCCGTACCTTGTGGCAATAGTCTTCTAAACAAAATACTAGACAAGATCAGCGCTTTTACTTCAATTTTGGTTAAATTAAATTTCAAAATTAACGATTCAATTTTATGTGGTTTGGGTTTCCAGATAAAAGGTAAAGATTGCGCTTTGAGGAAATTGAATTTGGCTGTCTAAATTCTTGTGATTCTATACTTCGTATGATTTTTTTATTCTACCTAGTTGGACATTTATAATATCTTACAAGATTTGATTAAATTTTAAAGGTGTAAAAAGTAATTTAGATTATTTTCTTATTTGCCATTATGATATTTTAAAATTCAGACATATCTATCAGACATGTCTAAATCTACAAAAATTGAAAATGATTACAGAAAAAGTCAATTCAGTAGTCAAAGCTGGTATGCTTATTGTCCAAAAGCTTCGTTCGTTCAATAAAATTTGTCGGAAAAGAAATTTTAATTTAAAAAAGTAATAAACCAGCAGCCTTATAGGATTCCGGAAGGTACCTAGAGTAAAGTAATTATGTTCTTCCATTTAAATTTAAAGATCGATGGTTTTAAATTACCTGGAGCAGAACATTTTTTAACCTTCGAGTTCGATATCGACCGATAAAAAGTTTGCCAAACTATTCATATTCTTTTATATTTCATCCAGTGTACCGTTGTGCTCCGTCAGAACCGCCGCGTAGTTGGTTACTGTAGCAAATTTGGTTTCACAAACAAACACAAGAAAAAGGAGAATATCTTATTTTCCCGTAAATTCATTCCTTTTTTCATTGCTTTCCTTTTAAAAATACATTATAGTTTTAACTTACAATTAAATTATTTTGGATTGCAAATAATTTAAATATATTAAAAACACTGAGGAGCTACATTTTATTATTGTATCTAATAGTGTCCGCACCCGCACCCCCTTTTCCACCATGGCAAACAGCGTCCAAAAGGCAGCCATCCGTTTATACGAAAATGGGTTCTTTTACCTGTGCGAACCTCCACTGGTATTAGACAAGGAAAAGTGGCAAATCAAAGTAAGTAAGTCTAAGAGAACTTGGACATTCTGGATTCTCCTCACAATCTTCGTATATCTGGGGGCGTGCGCCTGCATTTACGATATCATCGGCCACTACGCGGTACGAAAAAGGAAAGGCTACAGTAACGCCATCGTGGGAGCTCACGTTCTCGCAGGAACTGTACTATGTGCTGCGGTTTGTTGGGATCTCATTTTCCTAGTTTATCATTGACTTCCTTCAAGGATTTAAGCAACTTCTTCGTTTCCACCAAGACCTTTGCCGAGGTAATAAGCCTATAAAATTGCTCACCTATTTTAGAGTATCAAAAAGTGGATCGAGTGAATTAAAATTTGTTTTGCAGAGTTTGAGGTCGAATACGAGGGACAACCTATTGATGAACTACTTAGATTGGCCTTTCCACATGCCATTGCATGTCCCTTCGTCATCTATTTTTCTGCTCTACTCTTTTCCTTCGATCCACTCTATTTTGTGTTTGAGGACATTCTTGGAAATCCAACAAGTCGCGAGGCACTCCCGATTATACTCTCAGTTATGGCTCGATCCGTACTTCTTCTTGGAACTTTTGAATGCGCAAGGTCACTCTCTTTCTTTTTTATACTTATTGACATGACAACTTCGGTAATTCAGCACACTTCAAACACACTCTCTCATGACGCTGCAATACTACTTCCGGTGAAAATAAGTAGGTATACACAGCTGCGATTGGTGTACTCTCAAGTGCGTGACTTTTTAGAGGGTGTCTTTTCAATATTTATTTCAGCCATGTTCTGGTTTGCAATTACAACATTATGTATAATAATTAAGGGACGGGAAGAACTGCCCCTACTCATGTACCTTTTAATTACTTGTCTCGGCGGCATAGCACTACTTGCATTCTTTATGCTTCTACACATATTTTCGAAAATTGGCGCAAATTGCACAGCTTTTGTTGACAGGATGAAGAACGAAATTCGCCCAAATCAGGAGCGTCACGAACGTAAAATGCTAAAAATGCAGGCGAGGGCAACACGTCCCCTTAGGATAGCTTACAGTCCCTTCCTGTATGTCGATGAAAGGTTTGTGTTGGCGGTGGGAGAAAATTTGCTCGATAGGTTTTTCACAGTAATTTTGGTATTTTAAGGAAACATTTACGCTAACTACAAGTAAGTGGTTTCAATTAATAAATTAATTGTTAGTTTTAAAAATATTTATTTTAGTAATCTGTTGTAATTCTGAATTGTTGTTACATTATTATAAAATATTTGAAAAATATAATACTAAATAAATGATTACATGATGGACATATTTTCTCCGATCCATTTAGTATAAAAGCAAATAAGGTAATTTTAGTTTAGTTTTCTAGCAGTTTGTTGATAATTAACTGAAGTTGGCAATGCCAGACATATCAATTATTACCTTAACTCTTCCCTAGCAAATATTAACTACCCTATCAATTAACAAAAATAGTTACGCACGTTAAATAATTCTGTTCATACTCTACCCAAAAAAATCTACGAACTCTTGAAAAATACTTGAATTCTAGCACATACTTAATAAGTATTACCATAATGGCAATGGTCACTACTGATTGCAAATTGTAAGAAAAAGATCAGATACATTAAACGGTTTTTATAAAACCAACTAATTGACTTTCACAGTTTATTAATTATTTGCGAAGTATAGGAAAATAAAAATTCTTTCTGGAATGTAGTCTCTACTTTGGTTGGACTAAACTGCAAGATTGAAGATTAAACTTTGAGTAAATTGGACTTCAATTCAAGATGGAATACATATATGAAGATTGCATTTCGGAAGATTAAATTTTAATATCTGATTCTTTCTAAATCTATAATTCGTATAATTTTTAAAATATTCTGCCTAGCTGACTATAATCCTTTTTAGTATCATTTGAAGGCTATCTAATGTTCATTATATTTAAAAGGTCAAGCAATTAAGATTATTGTCTCATTTACTAATAAAGTTTCGTGGGTCAGTTATCAGAAAGAGAAAATAATATGAAAGATTGTAAGCTCAGTATCAAAAAGGCTGTTTTCAAGCGAGACTTGGTCAAAAAATGCTTAAACAAAAATGCTTAGTCTTGAAGTTGCAACATGAGTTGTGTCTTTTACAAAAAGTGACTTTTATCCACGCAAAATGTTCTTGTCAAAGTTTTTAGTTTCGCTTATTTTAAACATTAACCAGTGGAGGGTTACACGTTTCTCCGATAAAAACAGACTAAAGCTGTGCACGATAGAAGCGCTCCAGTTGTACGAAACTATTTTCTCCATTACGAGTAAGCTCAGCCCAATAGTGTTGGAGTGGGACAGCGAAAATTGCTCATTTACGACGTCCGGTAAAAAGAGTCCAAAATACTGGATAATGGTATTTAAATGTATTTTTCGTCGCAGGAGCTATCGCTTTGGGTTCATGCGTCGACGTAATCATTCATTACGAAGATGTTTCAAAGCCACATCGTGTGGTGGCCTGTGTACTGGCTCTGATGACCATTCTGCTTCTGGGTTCCGGATGTTTTCTAACTGCAGCAGTGGACGAAATAGTGGAGCTATGTTTGGGCGTCAAAGATATAATAGTTGAAATAGGTGGAGAATAAAATAAGACCCCTTTTAACACTCAAGTCCTCAAATTTAATTGCCAAAGAAGCACTAAAAATAAATTATGAGCACCTTTTTAACAATTTTCTTTCAGAGTTAATGACGGGCAGACAGGTGCGCTGCACCAGCGGGATGAAGAAAAGTAGATTGATCGTTGCAGCCCTCAAAGGTTTCGTTATTTTCATAGCGTTAGCCTCCGTCCTCAGTGCTCCTCTCTTCCTTTGCACCGAACTGGATCCATTCATCTACACATTTCAAAAGTTGCTACCTGCTGCTGCTGCTGCGTCACCAAAGGTAATAATTGCACTGAGAGCGATATATCTGTCTATTTCCTGCTTTGAGATCGTCAGATATATTGCATTGGCCATATTGATGCTTGCGATGCTCATCGAACTGGTGGGGCGGTGCATTACTGCTCTCCTCCAACTGTCACGGAATAGACAGAGGCTCTGTCACAGAGCCTCCTCCCTTTTCTTAGGTGCTACTCCTCCTTCACTAATCTTAATGAGCTGGCAAAGCAATCAGTATACAAGATAACGGCGGTGCATATGGGCGTTGGACTCGTTATCTTTGTGATAAGCAATATCGTCACCATCAGCTTTTACAACACTCTGCCACTGATCGTCTACTGGATCGCACCGGCCATCTCTGCAGTTTCTCTTGTTTGTTATCTTTTTCTGTTACCACTTGCCATTGAAGTGCACACTCGGAGTGAGAATCTATTCAGAAAGTGTCGTACAGATGTAGCCCGCATGTGGAGGCAACCGCTCTCCAATCCAGAGAGGAAGGCACAAAGAAAAATGCTGAAACTTCAGAGACCTTTCACTGCCTGGTGCGGCTCATTCTATCCTTTCAAGAGAGGAGCGAATCTCACATTTTTACACCTGGTGAATAGGAGGACTGTGAAAGGACTAATGTTGCAAATGTTTCGAGTTTAAGCTTACCAACTATAAAATAGATACATGTAGATTTACGATAATACCTAATAGTACATTTTTGTTACATTAATTAATCCATGCATGTAAGGAATGAAAATTAAAAATTATTAATTTTATCATGCTCTTATAACATTTTTAGGTGAATAAGCATGGATATTATTTTTTACTTGAAAGCCCAAAAACAATGTATCACATTGCCCCATAATTACTTTTATTTAAAATTGTGGTTTAATAGTGCATTTATACGAAATAGAAAATACGTCGTTCGATATGAAGCTTTTCCTGACTAGGTACCAGTAAAAATAAGAAAAAGGAATACCCGAATGTAAAAACAAAAAACAGGAATTAAATATATGAATATATTTTATAGTTACAGCCAAATAAGATTGATGCAATCTGATTAATAATTTTTGAGTTTGAATTTAAATTGGCCCGTCGAAACAAACAATTTCTTTTTCAATTTCAAATTGAAAGTCATAGACATTGAAATAAGACAAAAAGTAATCTCTGGAAATAATCGGTAATGGCTACGGCGCCGAAGACGATCCACGTGTTTTAGTGCTTTCATAAGGCACACACGAATATCTAAAAACCTTCTCAAAAGTTAGTTACCTAAGTCGGTTCTTCAATACTCATAACGTTTTTGTTTAGTTTTTAATTACCTAGTAGAGTGTGCCCCTCTCCATGCCAATTTAATTGAAGAACTTACGTCGTCTTTTTTCGCTAGACTACCTTAGAGCTCTCGCAATGCATGTCACCTTCAAAAATATTCTTGACAGTGACGGTTGTCCTATTACTCCAACTTGGAAGGTTTAAAAAATGGCATTACTTGGACGGGAAATTTTTCGTTTCGTATTTATTAAGACAGTCCTTCTAAATGAAGTTTTTACGGGTGAAAGCCAAAGCTCCACTGACGAAAATTTTATTTCCTTTCTCAGCGCATTTCACGACTGCAGTTTTACATTTTTTCACTACAATTTATTATACAAGGATGACAGCTATTATGATCAATTCCACAACGTCAGAGATGTATTCGGAGAGGCAGAGGAAAATCTATCTCTTCAGGTATTCGACGATGAAGGAAGTCAAAAGTGGCGAAGAAGTAGAAAAATTGTCCTACAAATTTCTTTTCAGAAGTTATCTCGCTGCACAGTCAGTCTGGTAATGTACCATCCGACGTGTTTCAGCTATTTCAGTGATACAAGCTACCGGAGCGACACCGGCGATCCTCACTTTTTGTGGTTAGTCAGCTTCTCACCCTCCAGGGAGGACGTGGAGGGAAAATGGTTTTATAAGCTGAATCTATCAGGCACCGCTATCTTTAAAATAGTTGACTTTAAAATGATTTATTGGCTGTGCATTACATGTGGG
>JAHZND010000860.1:0-21695 GCA_027744115.1 Acrocyrtus sp. NNG-2020 | reverse complement strand
GATTCCTCCAAACACTTTGCATTCTGTGGTTGCTACCCTTTGCCGTACTGTGAATGTCGACGCACTCTGCGTCAAGAGCTGGAAAATGATGAGGAACTTACTCGGCACACATCTTGGATACTCAGGCCTATTTCTTCTTATACAGTTTATGAATGCGGAACAGACTGGAGCAGTTCCAGATACTGCTAACAGCACAAATAATGGAGCGCCTATGGGGAGTGGAAATTTAAACGAAAGTGATATGAACTCGCTTGTCCGCGGAGCTGTGTTCTACACTGGAGTTGCCCTTTGGGGAAGTGGAAATCGGGTGGTGAGGACTTTGACAAGGCCAGGCTCTGCTGGCGGTGGAGGTGGCGGAATTGTTGGTGTTGTTTTGGGAGCTTACGAAAAGGTAATAGAGCTGAATACGGAGAATATTTATTGCTCGCATAATTAAAATTGACTACTTTACTGAATTCGCCACTTCTACCTTTTAGACACTAGCCCGATCAAATCCTTTGATAACGTATGAAGTCCTCCTCCGAGTCCAAGACTTGATTCGCCACAATGCCGACTCTCTCCAAGTTGTGGGGTGGCAGCTCGTTCTGGAAATAATGCGCAAAATAATTGACTACTCAAAGCAACAAGAATATCAAGCTTCTCAGTCCCACTCCCTTGGAGAAAAGGTGCACCAGCAGCTCCTTCGTAACAGCGAAGTTCTTTTGTCACAAATCCACGAAACCCTTAATCTTATCGAGAATATCCTTCCAACAAAAACATTCTGCGGCTCTGCAAACACATACTGGGAGGAAATAGTTGCACCTGTTTGCCACTCCCGTCCTGTTTCCAGCATAGAACTTCTTCTGAAGCACAAGCACATTATCCTTTTAAACTCGAGCACGTCAAGCTTCCTCGCCAATCTCGTCCAGTTTACGTTGCTGCACTTTCAGAAGGAAACTCGTGCCACCATCCGTCTCCAAGCGTTAGCTCTTATCCAAAAAATCTGCCTCCTGAACCAGGACACCATGGAGGAATCGCTTTTAGATAACGTTATCCTTCCAAATCTTAAAAATATTGAGCAAGAGGTGGATGCAACAGTGAGAAGAGACTGCGTCAAATTCATTGTCGAATTTTTAATGGAGTCCAAGTCTAAGAAAGGACACGATCTTCTTCACTACGTGGAGAAGGTGGTGAATCGCCCATTCGAGCTGGAAAAGGAACAGTCTTCGTCTTCCTCTCCCCAAGTCCAGCTCAGTTTCAATGAAGCTGAAGTCCAAGATATTATCGAAGGGGTGGAAGGGATCATTCGCATTTTCCAAAGGAAGATTTACAGTCTTCCCAGCTCCATTTCAGTGACAGCCTTCAAAATACTCGTTCGACATCTCGAGAAGCATTACAAACCTAAATCAAACTGTCTAGAAAATTGTTCCAAAATTAGATATATGATTTTTGAATGCTTCTTCCGAATCAGAGCGAATGCCTTGTACCACCTCGGCTTTCCCAACAGGCTTGGCGTAATAGAAGCGTATAGCTCTTATCTCGCTTGTGGATCATCGAGATCCTAGAGATCAAAATGATCATCCTGATCCAACGGCTCACGGTTTTGGACACTCCGCTACAGGAATGTCTCCTCCCATTCTACAAAGTCAGCAATCCCAAGGGAAAGAGGGAAGCGGGGGAGGTGCTCCCCTTGTCAGTTACATTTCTCTTACCGCAGCTTGTAAACAGGTTATTTCGTGCTTGAAGAAGGAACGAGACTGGAGAATCTTGGAATTAGTCCTCCGCCAACTTCCTAACGTAATGGAGAATAAAGCATTGATCCTGTCTAAACACGGAAACGATGTAGACATTCTCGCCACACATTTGTGTGGAATGGTGAAGTGGAAAATCTTGGAATTAGTCCTCCGCCAACTTCCTAACGTAATGGAGAATAAAGCATTGATCCTGTCTAAACACGGAAACGATGTAGACATTCTCGCCACACATTTGTGTGGAATGGTGAAGGAACCGCCAATGTTTACGTCTTCCTCTGAGTCATCGTCATCCTCGTTCCGGAACATGCCACAGCGATTCTCCAGGTCTGACTTCCAGTCATTCGTCTTCCCTGCGCTCACCTCCCTCGTGTCCTATCACTCTTCGTTGGAACCTAAATTCCAACAGCAAATTGTCAAGTGCCTGGAATATGGACTTGTATCAAAATCCTCCAGAATTTGTATCTCTGCCCTGACCACGTGCACACTCGAAATGAAGGAAGCGATGCATAAACTTATACCAGAAATTCTTTTGTCCTTATCAAAAATCTCTCCTAAACCAAATATCGCCATTCCTGTTCTGGAGTTCTTGTCAACTCTCATCCACCTTCCGAGAGTGTTCGCCTCCTTTGTACAAGACCAGTACATGTCCATATTCGCCATCTGTTTACCGTACACAAATCCCTTCAAATTTAACTCGTACGTGGTGTCTCTCGCCCATCACGTTATAGCTCTGTGGTTCCTCAAATGCCGGCTTTCCTTCCGCCGAGGATTTGTCTCCTACATAATCCGAAGCTTGGAGCAGAACGCATGGAACCCAAGTCCGTACATGGACACAGACAAAACGCCACTGGTAAATGAGGACAGCTCCAATCGAAAACGGTCATCTTCCCTTACAGACCAATCAAATCGTACGAGAGCGCGGATTGTGTCTGGGCAAAATGGGGGACAGGCAGCCCTCTCCAGACAAGGATCCTATCAACCGTTTGATAGTGGTCTTATCCAGTTCCACCAGGAACTTACGGAAACATGTGTGGATCTAATGGCTCGCTATGCATTTGCTGATTGCTCCCCACTCCCTAGCAGATTTGAGTCGGCGGGATTTCTTACTCAGCACGGAGGAAATACCCAGTCATGGATGATTGACAACCGGATCATAACAATCAGCACTAGTGGATGTAGTCAGAGGGAGTTGAGGGAAGGACTTTGCGACAGGTGCTGGATCCAATGCAAGCAGAAGACTCAGAGACGATCGGTTCTTGTCGGGCAGCATAGCTACGATGAGGACTCTAAGGATGGTAAAGATCCCATAAGTGGAAGCGGTGTGGGAGTTAAGCGTAGCAACACAATCAGCGGAAGCGGCGGAAGTGGAAGTTACGCAGGTGCGGGAAGGAGAAGGCACAGAAGTGCAATGGTGCAGCAGCAGCCTCCAAACCAGGATGAACCGAATCCACGGCAGCATCATGACGATTTGCATTTAGAGCACAAACTTCCCGAAAGTGGGCGGGGCTCTGAGCAAACAAGGAAGAAGGAGGGAGGCAGCTGTCAAGTTTGCATGTGCTGGTGTCAAGGATGGGCGGAAATTTTGATAAGAAGGCCAACGGGTAATACAANCATGTGCTGGTGTCAAGGATGGGCGGAAATTTTGATAAGAAGGCCAACGGGTAATACAAGTTGGATGATGAGAGTGCAGAATCTGATTGGAGGTGCTGGTGCAAGCTGGATGCATGGGACAGGGGGAGGAGATAAACTTGTCAATAATCTCTGTGGGATGTACGTAAGTGAGATTGTGGAAGAGGCGAGAATGGAGCTGCGGGAAAAAGATGGAGAAAGAGGTTGTGATGGAAGTGGGAGTGAATGTAGAGGAAAGGCAGAGGAAGCGGTTAATGGAGAGGATAGATCAGATCATCATACTTCGCCAGAGACGGTTGAGGCTGTTGCAGGAAGTGGTGGAGCGGATGATCCAAAAGGTGAGGAAGTTGCTCCCGAAGGGCAACGAAGCCCAACTGAAGAAGAGTCCAAGAAGTTGCCTGTGACGAGATCCAATTCTTCTCCTGAAATGCAGAAAGGTCAAGGAAGACAAGAGGGTGGGAAGGATGACGAAAGCGGAAGCAGTTCCCAGAAGAGTAATGTTTCCACTACCTTACCTTTCTTCTTGCGATCCAATTCCAGAGGAAACCTCGAGAAAGTCCGAATGCGAAGAGGCTCCTCCAGTAGTAGCTCCGAAGTCAGTGTCAGCATCAAGCTCGCCCCCACCTACGCCACATTCTCAACAGCAGGAGTTACTTGTGCCAGTGAAACGGGATCGGATGTTTACGATATCTGTGATGACTCCTGCGAGACGAAATCCTCAGCCAGCCAGAAGGAATACAAGTGTTGGCCCAGGTGACATTCTAAGGCCAGGCGGAACCGGGGGTGGACCTTTGTCAGGATCAGATCCTGGAATACGGTCGGGTATCTCGCCTAGCTTTATTTTTCTGCAGTTGTGTGGTCAAGGAATATTTGGAAGTAATTCTACAAGTAAGCCCGTGCCACTTCCTGTAAATGACAGCGGAATTGCGACAAGTCTCAGAGTGCTAGATTATATTCCTAAGAGTTTGATATTTCGACGATTAAGGTAAATCACGGAAATTCATAGAAAAATTCAAATAAAAGCTTGGAAATTTTTATTGAATATGTCTATTAATTGACCTTTTTGTTGTAAATTTTGCAGTGCCAATTTATGTATGCATGTGTGATAATCCAACCTTTGGATCATCGGACCAACCGCGTATATGTGAAGGCGAAGCCAACACTTACGGAGCAAATTGGGCACACAGACGTGAAGATTGTGTCGGATCAGAACCTACCTATTATGGCAAGACAACTTGCCCTCCACTCCAACCTTGCGTCGGTGATTTGTTACAAACTCTCTAAGAACGCCGCGGAACACTATGCATCCAACTGGTTGGAGAGACTCCGAGCGATTAAGCGTTTAAGGGCGAGGCTCCTTTCTGACGCTTTAACGGCTGCAGGTGCTAGCTCCTCGTCTGGGACTCTCATCATCAGCACAGGAGCTTAACGACTCTCTGAGCGGAGTGGGAGGGAGCGGGACAGGTTCCACAGGGAACATTGGTGGAACTGGTGGGAATACTCTGAAAAGGAATTCGTTTGGAGTGGATGACTTCACGGAGTACGTTTGATGACTAAGAACAATTATGGATTGGTTAGGACCCAGATGACAGGAAATTAATGAATTGAATGAGCCATTTTAAAAACGGTTAAATTTTTTATAATTTTAAGATTTGAAAATAAGACTTGAGATGATTTGAATGACTGATTGTGATTACAAAATAAAAAATTATATATTTACAATGAAATTATAAGATTTTAATTAAGTTTTAAAGGGAATGTTAAACTGATATTTTAATTGTCAATCAAAATATATTAATGTAATGTTTTATTGTGAGTAATTTTAACGAGAAAATCAATGTGATTCCGATGTCAGGTAAAAAAATTCAAATTTAAAAACGTGTACAAGTGTAATTGTAAATAAATAAAGATTGAAGTAATTTTAAAATTTTAAAATTAAACTAAACAGTTTACCTATTAGCTATTTACTATTCTTTTTGTGTTTAATACTTGTGTAGCTTTACTCTTTCTCAATATTAATATCAATTTTAGTCACTTCTTCTTCTTCTGTTTCATGTTCATTGCTGAGATCAGAGTCTTCTTGTCTTAGAGTAGATCCACTGTTAGCGACACCAAACCACTGAGCTGCTTGAAGGGGAATGCCGAAGTAATTATTGCTTCCAAGGCGGTCAGGGCAAGGTTTGGGCGATCGAATTTCTCCCATATACCTGATAAGCACTTGGCTGCACCCAGAATTGCAACCATACGTGGCCTGCTCCAAGTAGCCCAGATGATCATCACAGCAATAGCAAGTTCCAAATTTTACCTCCGGACCCATTCTGTGCGAACTCGGACAAAACGCTAACTTTTCGGTAGAACAATATGTTTTGCACATCCAATTGTTGGTACAGTAAACGGGAGACTGAAAAATACAAATAATTTTATTATTCTTGATCTCTTCAAATTCAAAAGGAAATCTCAAAAATAATACTTATTACAATTTGCTCCATGAATCCGATTGCTTTATCCTTAGTCGCACCCGACTTGGTCGCAAAAATAAACATAATTAACGGCAAAAACGGCATTATAGCAATATTTCCGAATTTACTGATTATTCCCTCAACACTAGTATGCAATATTCTCTCTAAACCATCCAAAATATAAAATTATATTCAAAATACAAAAATTGCGTATGCCGTACATCAATGCTTACACACTTTTAATAAACATGGGCTACAGTTATTCATCTACTCCTTTTGCCCATTTTTTCTATATGGCCAGTCCACGCAAGTGCAACTAAAAATATCCCATTTTTCTCGGTCAATGACTTTACCCGTGGAAATCGTATTTCTATACAAAGAGCCTATCTTAGACGAACAATAATAGGACCTTACTACAGATTCAAAGGGTACAAATAGTACCGTGTAATGAAAAAAGAAAATACCTGCACCTATTTATTTAGGAATACTACTTGTGTATGTGTGCTAAAGGTAAATGGGTATGAGTAGGTAGGTATCATCGCATACCGCACTGTCTTTGTCCTCACTAGAAACAAATTTTATGAAATAGAAAAAATACATTACAATTACTGTGTTATTATACATAGTCAAAACGTTAATTTATTTTGTTTTGTTTTAAATTATATAGCATTAAACTTATTTAAAAACTGAGTACACTGGGTCATCTCTTGCAAGTTATTTTGGTCATTTTAAATTAAACAATAATGAAAATCAGTTGTACACTGACGTCTCAATAAACAAAAAATAAAAACACAGAAAATCAATACAAATTAAAACATGAACTGCAGACACAATATGATATGTGATTATCTCTACAAAAATTTGCCTGGATCCTCCAAATTAAATTTACAAATACTCTCAACCACCCAATCCAACCTGAGAGTTTTCACATGCTCTAAGGTGTGCTTTTTTTCTTGTGATGGTTGTTCTTTTTCGTCGTACAAAATGATGTGACTGGTAATCTCGAAAGGACTTGTCCCTTCCGAATTCACATGAAATTTTGAGGGAGCTAAGCACGGATCAACACTGTCAGGATCAGGCTCGCGATTTGTGATTTTTCCTCCAGCACCTTGAATTACTGAATTGAAATCTCTCTTTCCTAGCTTCACTTTTGAATTCAGCTTATTGCTTTCACGGACGTACCCACAACTTTTGTAGAGGTAAAAGGTAAAACCATCTAGAAGTCCAGGATTCTAATAATTTGCACAGGAAATGCGATTAACGATGTAACAAACATTAGTCAACTAGTCAAAAGTCAACTGCTACATAACTTTAGAAATTTATTGTTGGTTCAAGCGCAAGAAAAAGATCAAATCAAATCAAATCATTTTCGTGTTCTTTGTCCATTAGTCATGTTAATCGCAGTTATATATATTTTAATTTTCTCTTATTCTTAGTCTTATTTTTATTTTTTTTTAAATGTAATTATATAAATAAAAACTTACTCCTTTTTCCTTATTCATGCGAGCCCTTCCAGGATACCTTAGTTTTTGAATAGCTCCACTATCTTCATTGCTTCCAGAAACTTCAAAAGCAGTGGGAGAAAGCCAACTTGATCTGTGAATTGACTTCTCAATCCCTTTTAGAAATTAAATACACAGTATAATTATTATTAGTTTTGCATGTGATTTACAATTAGTTGGCAAATAGTTAGCAAATAGTTTAAGGTGTAGTAAAGTATTTTCTCTAACATACATTCATGGCTAACTTGCCACATGCCAAGAGCCAATCCGTACAGATATTCGAAGGAAAATGGAATCGAAATAGAAGTTGAATCCGTACTTTCCGCTTGATGAACAATGTGAGTTACACTTGACCTGTAATATAAGTTCGGTGGAAATATACATTTTTTAAATAACAATTATTTTTTTTTAAATCGTTAGTACTATTATATAAGACAACAGTATTAAGTTGAAAATGAAGTTAAATTATTTACCATAACTAATAACTTACGTCAACTTATCTGACACCTTCAACTTCAATATGTTTTTCGTTTTTTCTAAGACATTTTTATCCACCTCGTAATTGAAATAAACGAATGCTTTCTTCATCATTATTTGAATCACCGCTGGATCTTCATCGACAACTGTTGTTAAAGCACTGTTATAAACTGATGAATCCACAGCTCTACTACTTTCAGCAGAAGTGAAGGAGCTATTCTTTATCTTTTCATAAAGTATATTGGCGACCACGTCATTGAGGGCAATATCTACTGGCAGCTTTCCCTTAGAATTTCTAATATTTGGAGAAGCATTATACTGTAGAAGAATTTCAACAATCTCTTCAGATCCGTAGAAGGCAGCAGAATGGAGTGGAGTTTCATCTTCTGGGCCACCGATCACATTGACATTGCACCCTTTTTCACATAAATAGCGGACAATTTTAGCTGTTTCCGGGTTTGTATGTTGTGCAATCGCTTCATGCTAGGTAGATACATAAAAAATAAGAATTGACAAAATTTAAATTAATAATCGTGACTTATTATCAAAACAGCCTAACCTAACAGTAACCGTAATTTGAAAGTTATAAAAAACTAACGGTATTAAACGAATTTTTAGTTATACCAAAATCTTACCAAAGGAGTCCAACAACAATTATCTACAGCATCTACGTTAGCACCATCTTCAACAAGCGTCTTAACTTTCTCCAAATTACCAGTACGGCAAGCTACATGTAACGGCGTTTCTCCTTTTTCGTTTCTTCTTTCCTTCTCTTTGGATGACGAACTGTGGAGTGAAATTGAAGTGTTCGAAACACTATTACTAGCTATGGAGGATGCGCGTCTCTTTCTTTTAGATGTATTAGACGGCATCTGTAAGTCTGTTATGACGTTGTCGGCACTATCTTGACTATCTGCGGGTTTTCCTCTAATCGTAGACCTGCGGATGCGGACAGACTTCGACTTTAGATTCTCTTCCAACGGGAAAAGCTCTTTAGACGAAGAAGTATTCTGATGTGATTGTGGTTTCTCCTTCTGGGGTGGCTTAGAAGCAAATCCTTTGGACTTCAAGACCACCTTTGGCTTAGTATTATTTTTAGTTTTGCCTATATTAGTTTTCTTTCCCTTATCAGATACTTCCGCCCCTATGTGGTGTGGCGTAAGAGTTGGTGGATCTGGCTCTGGTTCATCTGAACTGCGAGTATTCTTACTTTTAAAAAACTTCTTTTGCTTCCCTCGGCTTGAGACTGAGACTACTTCAACTTCGCTATTTAGACTGTTATGTGGAGCTTCGGAATTAGCTAATTTTGTAGTAGTTAAAAGTTGTGACCCTCGAGCATGCGGAGTAAGTACTGGCAACTCTGCAATAGGCGCGATATCTGCCACTTTAAATGGACTTTTAAATAACTCTTCGTCGGACATAATCTGCACTTCATGAGCTTTAGCATCCTTCCTCTTTCCATCTTTTGCCTTTTTAACTGACGAAACTGTATCCGGAGAAGGCATCGGATTCTTATCCTCAACGATTTTCTTCTTTTTCTTTTTTGGAGTCGAGCTTTTGGGAAATTTTAGCTTTCTACCTTCTGATGAGCGACGCTTTTTACTAAGTGTCAATGCGGTAGCACACACATTCGCCTTATGCTGGGGAGTTTCTTCCATAAATTCTGGTGATTTTGGTAATATTTGATTTTGTGGAGTATTCTCGTAGACTTCCTCATTCAGCTCAGCCGCAAAAATATCTTCCACGGATTCACCTTCATCCCTTTCAATTTGTTGTTGAATTTCTTCACGTTCTCTTTCAATATTTCGTTTACGCTCAATCACTGTCACGTCACATGGATCATCATCCTCTATTAACTCCACCTCTTCTACTACTTTCAATGAATTCTCTGTGGGAGCTGAAAATGGATGTCGTTCACTTTGCAGATCGCTATCATTAATTCCGTCATCATCTGATTCCTCCTCTGGAATTTTATTTTCGCCATCCTTATCTTTGGCAGCTTCCTCTTCCTCCTCCGCGCTCTCAGCATCGTCTCCAGTTGAATTTGCACAACTCAGTTTCTCCATTTCGTAAATGGGTGCATAAACTGCCGGAATTTCATTAAGAATTGAAGTGGAGAATAGGTCCGGTCTAACATCTTTTGGGTAAGAGGTCAGCTTACAGATCACACATGGTTTCCCAGCTGAAGAGGTCACACATTTGTCGCAGTATTTATGATGACAGCTCCCAAGAGTGTAAACTCGCCGAAGAGGAAGATTATGGCTACAATATAAAATAAATTTTACATTCCTTTACTAAACCAAAACAGTTTTATAAGTTAGCAAACAAGCCTTAACAAAACACGTGCACTCTTCATTTTACCATTTAACACAAAGCAGCATTCTCGCCAGAGTCTCCAACGCATTTAAACTTCCTCTGAAGAATTTAATTTCGTCATCGTTGTCGCTACCTGAGGATGAGGATGGCGTCATTTCCTCCTCCCCCAAGTCTTCCCCAATAGCCATAACTTCGCATTCGTCCATGTTCATCCTACAAATTAACAAATTAAAAATAAAAACCATCAAACTGTCAAAGTCCCAACCTTCCAACAATCCTCCTTTTATTTCTTTCTAACTTTCACATTCAAAAACAAAAACTCACAAAATACATATGTTTACAGCTAATCACTAATTGTATCATCCGGTCAAGTTTCTTTCTTCTTTCCAGGTTCAGCTCAACAATACAAATTTCTGAGTTTTCACTCCGCTTTCCCCTTCCTTTGTTTGCTTTTCATTTTTTTTCAGGTTTACTTGCCTAAATGTCTAGTAGACCGCCTAAGCGGTTTGACTCTGTTGACGGATCCCTGATCTGGCTGTCTTCCCTCTGCTTCCCAATGAAATGTTTTGAGATTGGAAAACTTTTCGGGGCAAGACGAGATTGAGCTGCCCATTTTTCTGTACTGCGTTTTTGCATTGATGCATTCAAATTCCTTGCTTCCCGTTCGCATTCTCATTTTCCCATGCATTTTTCCAAATTGATTTTTTATCAATTATTTAAGTACTCTAAAAAGAGGCAAATTATGCAAATAAACTAGTAGAAATTTTTTGACAATTTTTTTTGAATTTTTATCTATTCTACAATCAAACATTCATGGATGCACGCATTCATTCATTCAGTGTAGTATACTCCAAGTCCATTTCCCTTTTTTTATGCCGAGATTGCTAATTTCCAACTTGTCTACTAACTTCAATTTTTCAACTTTCTGCTTCCAGAGAAGAGACCCCACATCCACATCCACATCAAGAATACCCCTAATACCTAAAATACAGTCACTAGTCATCAGTCATTGGTCATAGACTCGAAAACTTTACCCGTTCTTCTGATGAATGCAATGCTGCGATGCTGATGTTATGCTTATCCTTGTTGTAGTTGCCGTGGGCAGACACTTTTACTGTTTTTACTAGGCTACAAGCTAGAATAGAAAAAGGAACTGCGGTAAACTCCATTAAATAACAATTAAAGCAGTACCCTTTTTCTCCATGCACTTTTTCTCCATTTCTACTTGTGTGTGGTGTGGTTGTGGTTGTGTTTATTGGCCGACTTGTCGTGCGAATCACTAATCATCAATAATTAGTAGTAAATAGCAATCTGTCCGCCATCCACGAAAGAAACAGACGACGTATACAAGATTAACTTGTTCAACCTGGCTAAAAGGATAGCATTCCTATTTTTGCTGCGACTTAAATTGATTTAATTATAATTATAGCTGAAAAAGTAAGCATCTGCTAGCACGAATTCACTTGAGAAAGGCAAGCAAGGTGAGTTTGGTTAATAGTCTTGGTCATTAATTTAATAATTCTATAAATTCGTGAATCTGGGGAAAGCATTTGGATTGCCGACTGTCACTATTTTTTGTCACTATCTACCTAAAATATGTGGATAAAACTTATAAAGCATGAATTGTTTATTACCTTTTAGGTATATAGTCAAAAATGGAGACAATCGGTGCGCACAAGTTTCCGCCTCTTCCTCCAGTAGCCTGGAAAACAACTTTGGAAACAGAGCGGTGGAAACATGAAATGAGAAGGGAAATGCAGGAAATAGTTCCAGGAGTGTTCCTGGGTCCATTGGCGTCTGCGTGTCGGAACAGCTTGGAAAACATGTTAGCAGCCGGGTTAACGCATGTCGTTTGGGCTCGAGCTCCCATGAATACAATCCGCCCTTTCCACACAGAACATTTCAAGTATTTGGTAGTTGACGTTGATATGCAGGACCCTCCTACAGTATCCTTCATTCCAAAAGTTAAAGAGGTTTCAGCATTCATTGACAGCTGCTTAATGAGCGGTGGAAAAGTTTTGGTTTACGGAATGACTGGGATGACATTTTCAGCAGGGTTGGTGGTGGGCTATATTATGGCAAAATATGGGACCACCTACAAAGAGGCGCATGAGTATGTTCAGAGCAAGAGGGGATGCGTTTGGATTTATAGCACTGTTATTGAATATCAACTCCAGTCGTATGAGTCAATTTACCAAGCTGAACTTCTTCGATTAAGGTTGGACAACACTGAGAAATTCCGTAGCAAGAAAAAGAGGACCATGGAGGTAGACGAAGATGACAAGAAAGGGAACCATCAGTATAAATTTTATTGCCACTCTGAAGATGAAGGCGAGGACAATAATGAAATGGAAACCGGTGAGTAAAAGTCGAGATGAAGAATAGAATATTTTTGAAAAAGACACAGGAACTTGAATCTTGCTGTCAATTTTAATTTTAAAAACTGTGCAATGTGCAATTATTATAAATAGTAAGGAATGGATGAATGCATTTGTTTTGTAAAGTTTTAGTTTTGGATTAGAATAGAATTTTAATTATATTCTTCGAGAAGTTTCTCATTATGCCCCATACACATTTACTGCAGCAGTGACAAGTCAGCAGTGACAAGCAGATATTGCCGAATTGGCACTGCTGCTGTTGCAGTAAATTTGTAATTATGTAAGCTATTAAAACTATTAAACCCATACTATCTAAAAATATTGAATAGAGTGTTCTATTAAATTTAAATAAATTTTGCTATTAATTACATACTATTATTGTTGACTCCAATTTATAATTTGTTAATTGTTTTCAAAACTGTGAATAGAAAGTACGCGTGTATGAGCTTGACTAGCATAAGTATTTGACTGTTGCTTGAGTTTGAATATCTACCCAGGTATGTATGTTTAATGTTATATTTTTAATCAAATGTCACAGTTCTGTCATGCTAAAAAAATAGCCGTGTCTGAGTTGGTTGCATGTTTTCAGCTTCAGTTAAAAAGTAATTTTATTACATTATTTTCGATATTTTTGTATAAAAATATTTTGAACAAAAACTAGATATACTTGTAAGGACTCAACTAATCCTGTCCTTCCGAATCTGCAACATTTTGGAGAAGGTTGCTAAAATAATTGAGAAACTACCAGATGTGAATGTGATATAGTATAGAATTAGAAATTGAAATAAATGCATTATTAAGTACAGAATTACTTAAAGCACAATAAGCCATCTTAATTTAACATTTGAAGCAACAAGAACACATTAAGAAAATGTCAAGGTCTTAAAAATACAAAAACGCTTCACACTTTTACAGTAACAAAATATGAACCCAACAATTAGTTGCTTTGAGATCCAATTGGCTGCATTTCCAACACAGTTGGTCCCTTTTCTCCATCCATTCCCTTCAAAGATCTGGGCAGATTTTCGCTATATTAAAAATTAAAATTGCTGTTATTTTGTTTTTTTTTGTAGCAGGGCTTTTTATGAACCTTTTATTTTCTTACTGTTGCTTCTGCTTCTCCAATTGCTCAAATCCTTGTATAGAGTTGGCTTTTCTTTGGAGATACACGGCAATAATGACAGCCCCCACAATAAGCACCGCAATCAATAATGCTGGTGGCAGGATGTCCCCAGTAGTAAGCTCACCAAATTCTAAGCTATTTGCTTGAGCAGAACCAGTTCCATTGAACATACAGTTGGGTTCCGCACACTCAACTAATTCTAAATGATACATAAAATTACTATAATTTTTAAAATATAATTAACATATAACTTAGAATAAAATAAAATTGGAGTAATACATAATAATGTACTTATTACAAACCTGCCGCGAGCCCCGATAAATGACACAAGAGCCATACCAAGATGGTACCAAAATAATGAAATATTAGCCGATTCATTTTGCAGACCGCATACATATAATCTCCTCGCACTCAGCTAATTTTTTTTTAAAAAAGCAGCTTTTCACTTGTTTTCTGACCAGCTAAAGCAAATTTACTAGAGAATCTACACCAAAAACTGCTAAAGATTAAGCTAACCAACTTTCATTTTCTAACACCTTATTGCCTAATTACAAATGACTTGCGAACACTATGGGTAAAGTTCTATTTTTGTTCCATCAGTTCAATTCCAGCATATTTTCTAGCCTTGGCAATAGTAGACTGTCTCCCCTCTTGACTCTTATCATCAATATCGTCGCATTGTATTATAGCCGGATTCACACTCGTTTGGAACTTTGTGAACTCTTTCCCATGCCATACACCACAACTTAGCATTAATTAGCATGGCATGTTGCAAAATACAGCACATAGCATAAGCACATTATCAAAATTCTGCCGGTTTTTTTTACATTACCATCTCAATGCTCACTTCCAGACTACGCTTATAGAAAATCTTATGCATATACATAAGCTCATCATAGGTTAAAAAAAGATAGACATATTCCATGATTTTTGCTGGCTTCCTTTTGAATTGCCATAATCCCTCCCTTTGCAACGGAAGAGAAGGATTTTTTTGTCAAATCACACTCATGACATGACAAGCTCTACATGGAATGCTTGGAAGATCCCATCCCCAAGAAATTTTCTTGTTAGTCTGTCTCGTCAAAAAAGGTTGTTGTGATAATGACAAGGTCTAAATATATTTTTTTCTTGGGTCTCATTACTCACGTCTGTAATCGGTAATGAAGGATAATAATGTCAACTGAGGTCAATGCAAATTTTTTTCTTGGGTCTCATTACTCACGTCTGTAATCGGTAATGAAGGATAATAATGTCAACTGAGGTCAATGCGAAATGTCAGTCTCACGCTATTCTAAAGCGTCAGTCGGGTCGTAAAAAGTCAATTTAATTAGTTTCGCTCATATTAATACATATATTCATGGGGAATGCTACGTAGATTTGTTTTTCTGCCATGGTTTAATCAGTGGTTTATATAAACAGCATGTTGCGTACTAACATGCACGTACGCAGTTCAACATCTTAATCGAAAAAAAAGAATTTTTTATACTTTCTCAGCAAGAGAGATGTTAGGATGCATTGTAATTTGTAATATGATATTGGGACATGGGGTCTTATAGGAATATGCCACACTCAACACTCAATCCTATTACTTTATATTGATATGCTTATTCATCTTCATCAATTCATCATCACCACCAAAGTTCTCGAGCTCGACCGATAAAAACAAGTTTATTATTGTGTAACACAACAGTGCTTGGAACGAATGCATCATGCGGTGGAAGAAAGTAAGTGGAAATGACTCGTCACTACTCGTCACATATTTTTTCTTACTAGAGAAGAGCTGTTTGCATTGGCATTGCGCATTCAAGCGAATTCCAGCCGTGGACTAATCTTGTAAAAAGTATTTAGCTATGCATGAATGATGATGACAGTGACAGTGTAATAATGTGTCAATGTGAGCATGAAACACTCACTTTTTTTCAGACAACATTTTTTATTGACTGTACCATAAACATATGTCTTGTAAACTAGCAATATACATAGCTCTCCTGTATGAACATTTTTCATCATCACCATAAATAATTTTCTGAGGTTTGATTGATGTAATCCCAGGTAATTCTCAGTAGACTATGTATTTATATTTGTATTGGGCTGTAACAAACTTGCCACGTGTTAATGTTATTGCTTTATTTTGTAATGCAATGCGCTTTGGTAATAACGGGAAAGTGATTACTTCTTATCTTTGTTTTCATACTTTTCAGAAACCTTGTCCGCGCCAAACGCGGCTCATGAAATGAATCATATCTATTTTAAAACTTAATTATCCCTTATGTAGTAAAAATCATAAATTTTTCCAGGTGGAAATTAACAATCTGCGGTGGAATTTTCTGGGTTTTCTCCATTTTAAATTTTGCCACCCGAATCGCACCATAATGAAGATCTCAGCACAAGTTCATGCATTGATTTTGAAAACCTTTTTAAAAAACAGTTAAGTACATAACCAGCTAGTTTTGGAATGTTATAGTTGAAACTTAGACAATCACTGTCCGACAATGCAATGCATTATGCAATTCCATACAATAGCTCATATTGTAATTGTATTTTTATATCATTCGCATTAAACAAATAAATCTACCTAAGCTAATTTGATAGAGAGGAATTTTGTGTAACTTCCTGTTATCGCGTGAGTTTTGGGTTTTCCCTTATTTCGAGAGGTGTCCTTTATGTGGGGGTACTAACTTTTAAAATAAATAAAATTATATGTAATAGTAACAAACACGATTGCATATAACAAGTAAATAAATCCTCCCGAAACAAATTAAAAACATGTAATAGTTAAATACAGTATAAGTAAACTGAGAAACTTGACAATATCAAAAAAGTTAATTAGATCACCTTCTTAATTCTTTTTCAGTTTTGCTTCAGGTACACTACAATACCTAGGAATGTTAATTTGAAGTGAATGACTGGAAGCCTCGAAATCAATATTGATGCTCAATATCATTAACTATTAACATCGTACGATTGATTATATCTAATACTTTCCTGATGAAAATGCGTTTCTGGCAATAGTTCTGGAAAACAAAATGTTGATACAACGGCACTCGACTTTTTATATTGAATTAAGGAGGACAGTGATTGCAGCATTAAACTTCTGGGAAAAACATTTTTGAAATAATATAGGTACGCATAATTAATTAGTTTTTTTTCTCCAATTTACACTTAATTTCGCCTTTCGTTTCCTACTCGGTTTTGAAAAATGACACTGTTGACATATGTTTGACATAATGACTGGCGGATTCAATTTCGAGTGTTGTTCTCGTACCACTTTCAAGTGCTTGCAATGAAAGATTACCTAATATAAAAAAATTCGCGTTGGAGCTGTTTTTCCATTTCCAGTTTAACCGATGCGATGCAGTTATTACATATACGCAAAAATATGGCGATATCTCTATCATACATAATAAATAATAAACACTCATAAAAAAACTTATTAGACAGTCAAAGTTAAGGATAAATAATTTTCTTCGGTCAACACGTTAAGCTAATTTAGGTACTTTTTTTGTCCTGCTCTGAGTCCATGCTCTAACAGCACTTTTACTTTTTACTGCATTTTACTATTACGGAAAGGATTAAAGATAAGAACACATATGCATTCAGAAGAAAAGTCAATAATTATCCTAGCGTGACAATAAATGACACTGGTCATTGTCCTTTGTACCGCCTAAAGTGGCTGATATCAACGGATTTATGCATGTGAGATGTGCGACGGTGCAAAAGTTGCAGTAATTAGCGATGGTCCAGGTTCATGAATCAAGTGTTAGGGATTTTTTCTGTTTACGTGTTTGCCCTGATACGGTTGACAGTTGACATTGACAGCTTCCTTTATGTGATTTCGGGAAAATATAATGCCTTTTCTCTTTTTGCAGTAAACTGTAGGCAAAAAAATGTATATTTATAGACTGTAGTTGAGTTTCAGTGAATTTTTCAAGCCGATTTCCCATTAACCTTTCGCCATACGGATTTATTGGTTTTATTATTGGTGATGATCAAATTGAGTCGGTATGTTTGGAGAGAGTGAGCTTAAATTAGCGATGGTCCAGGTTCATGAATCAAGTGTTAGGGATTTTTTCTGTTTACGTGTTTGCCCTGATACGGTTGACAGTTGACATTGACAGCTTCCTTTATGTGATTTCTGGAAAATATAATGCCTTTTCTCTTTTTGCAGTAAACTGTAGGGAAAAAATGTATATTTATAGACTGTAGTTGAGTTTCAGTGAATTATTTCAAACGATTTCCCATTAACCTTTCGCCATACGGATTTATTGGTTTTATTACTGGTGATGATCAAATTGAGTCGGTATGTTTGGAGAGAGTGAGCTTTGGAAATAGCGAGGATCAGAGATCATGCATGTTTATCATAAGCTCAAGCACACGCCTCTTATACCTCGACATATCTTATCGGCATCGCTTATACCTTCTGCTAATTAGTGTACTCTGCTCACAATGACTTATGACTAGACATAACTTTGGCTGACGAAATGATCCCGACCAACGAAAAAACTTTTCCTATATAAAGTATGATGAAAATTGTGGAACTCTTGCTCAGTATCGATTTGCAATGTGAACTCTAACGAGATTCCGGAAACGAAGAAAACGTTTCAAAACAGTGACAAAGCTTAATTCTTGGTGTATGTTGTATTCAATATTCAATGAAAGTTGAATCACAAGTTGAAAGTTTTAATGTGAAAACTGCCATTATTATTATTACAAGTGAAGTAATTAGCAAATCATAATCTCAAATCATGGCAAAAATTCTGCACAAGATTTACCACCATGAGGGGCACAAGAAGAGCAAGCCCAGCCCTTCGTTTCCTCAACCGGTGGATCTTCTCTCGACAGCGCATTTCCACGAAGTTAACGGATTCTACTTAAAATCCGCGACAGAATCTCCGTCAGTATTGGAAATTACGCCTACTCTCGGCATGGGAGATATATCTGTCAGTATATCTCGCTGGAGAATGGAAACGTCAGTAATTTTACCATCATCCTCTGGAAGAAGTCATTCTTGGACCAAACTGAAAACTGCCATTATTATTACAAGTGAAGCAATTAGCAAATCATAATCTCAAATCATGGCAAAAATTCTGCACAAGATTTACCACCATGAGGGGCACAAGAAGAGCAAGCCAAGCCCTTCGTTTCCTCAACCGGTGGATCTTCTCTCGACAGCGCATTTCCATGAAGTTAACGGATTCTACTTAAAATCCGCGACCGAATCTCCGTCAGTTTTGGAAATTACGCCTACTCTCGGCATGGGAGATATATCTGTTAGTATATCCCGCTGGAGAATGGAAACGTCAGTAATTTTACCATCATCCTCTGGAAGAAGTCATTCTTGGACCAAACAAATAAATTCTATTTCACTAGTCAACCAGCTAAAAGCTGGAAGAAAGGAAGTGAAAAGTGAAGTAATCAAGTTTGGACATCGGCACCGCTCCCGCGGCTCATCTTTGCTTGGAGGAGGAAGAGGAAGTAGTGGCAGCAATAAGGATAATCTTGTCAGTGTCTACTTCCCCCAAAGCAGTGAGCCTTTGGGATGGATAAAGTGGGATAATGACTATCCCTTAAAAACGAGCATTGATGATGGGCTTGTCATAACGGACTCCATGTCAAATTCCTCTTTCCACACTGTCCCCTTGGAATGGACAGCCGATCTCAATAACTCATCAGTTGAAATGGTGGTGGGCATGCGGGTAAGCAAAAGCAATAAAAAATTTTCCAAAAAAAGGAAACGATTTTTACATAACACATTTGACACTTGACTCCTCAAGTATTTAAGTGTCAGCATAGTATACCTAATCACATGCGTTTCGCGTAATTTCCCACAGATCTGTAATTCTGAAGGTCTCCCAGTTGCCGCTCTTCAGGCTAAAAGAGGCATGAAACAGCGCCGAACTGGTCAGGTGAATTGGACAGACTGGAAAGTGCACTTCACCCCAATCATTTCATCAAGCTTATCTTCATCAGCAAAGGCTGTCATTCTTGTTGCTTGCGTAGTATGGGTAAGCATTATATAATTAAAATGCAGTATAAACTGTCACGAGCAACTAATTCCAATAATGTTTAAATAATAAACATATTTTTAATAATTATATGACCTATCCTTTTCAGGTGCTGAACTACCAAGAAAGAACTGCAAGGTTATCTCAACGTCAGGCGAGCATGGACTAAGGGAATGACGTGGGCGCATCGCCAATAATTTAATTATTGGAGCTACATCGCATTATATAATAAAGATAAGCTTAGGCTGGCTACATAATTGAAGCCAACCCGCTCGTGAGGATAGCACAAACGTTAGACTGATAAAAACTATTCACACGAATTTCCACCAAATTCTCATTCTGAAGTGCAAAAATGCAGCGATTGTATATCAACCACTGCCCACGATCTGATGTCGTGCGCTGCAGCGAAGACTGTAAATCTTTGGATTCGACGAGGTGTACTGATTTCTACTGAATATACTGATTGTACTGAATTTCTGTAAAAAATATTATCTGTATTATTACCTGTATTACTATATTGCATTTCGCATGAAACATGTTAATCTTTGGCAGTGCAATAATCCTGTTGAATTTATGTCAATTTTCGTTCTAATTTTCGTGCAAAACTTTTAATTAAATTATCTTTTATATTATTATTGTTCTGTCACTTTGCATGTAATGACCCATTAACGCATTGAAATTTCTAAATGGGAGCTGAAATAAAGTGCAAAAAAATTGGAAGTATTTAATTACCTATACATTAACTGGAATTTTAATTTAATCCATTACTGAAACTGGCTTATTATCACATAGCATAGTATGACGCAACGCAACATAATATAAATATTATTATAATGATTCTGGAGAAAAATATGTAATCGGTGCTGTCTGAGAAATTTCTGGAATTTATGAACAATCCACCAACATAGATTAAACTAACCGATTGAATAGTTAAACGCGCAATTTCTCAGCAGGCTTGTTATTTGTCAACATTTGTAGGTATTTGTAAAAATCAAGAGACCATTTACCTGCACAGTACAACCATTGAAATCGTATGACTAGTATGACACAGCCGACGTAGTACAGTATAGGTACTTCAATTAACTCTGAAAGATTGCTTCGTCATTCACTTATGCCATAACTAATTGAGAGAGCTTACCTAAATGCCAGCATTTTTACTTACAATGGTACTTTACTTGTTAGGTATGTTAGTTGAAAAAAGGCAGACGAATGTTTTATGTACAATTTTTAATGATTTTTAAAAAAACGTTTTTTCAGTGAAAGTATTAGCCAGGCTATTTTTCGAAGAAGTATTTATGCATGTAGCACCAACACAGCGCCAGAGCACAAATGCTTCCGTTTTTCTCGTTTTCCACTTTTAAAGTTTCTCCAATCCAAAACGAATATTATCTGGAAGTGCTGCGGGTAGATACATACCTAGGTGCATGCATTTACTTATCGTTAGGTCATAATTTTCTTAAAAATGCAGCCAGAGTTCTTGACATGAGCACTGAGAAAGTGAGAAATAGTAAAGTAGTTAGTATAAACGTTACACACAGAATTTGCTTCGGAGAAAATGTCGAAAAAATGAAAATTTAACTATATGCCCACGGATAAGCCTGAAATCATCCATTATTATAGCACATGAAAGTTACTGAAAGTCTTAAAGTGCAATCTTCTTGAAAAGACTTCCTAAACTATAATCTCATTTAATTTTAATTAGAAGAATTACTAGTAAGAGGTACATACTACGAATTATATTGGACCTCGAGAGAATAATTGAGTATTGTCTTATTAACTGCATATTGAATTTTGAGCAACACCGTCAATCATCTTAAGAACAGGGTAGGTATTTAATTTCATATTTATATTTTTGCAACTTTATGTGTAGCAGACAATTTCTTACTTAGAAATGGATTCTTAAGATTTTCACAATCACAAATAATTTTTTCATACCAGGACATGGATAACAACTTACCTGAAGGCTCCAGTTTCAGGAGAGTTGACAGTCCCGCAAGGACAATTGGGCAAGCTGTATCAAGCGTGGACAGACAAGGTACCGCTTTACTCTCGCAAATGCAAAAGCATTTGGAG